>BLFK01000028.1:1431457-1441457 GCA_014634185.1 Astreopora myriophthalma
CACACTAGCCTACTAGACAAGCTCATTGTGGTGAAACTTATCAACCTTAGTTGAGTCAATTAAGTGAAAAAAAACGTTCGTTATTCTTTTTCCCTACGATTGACCCTGCCAGCGCCAAGTGACGGAAGATAAATATTGAGTAAAAGCACCACATGTTGCATAGGGTGCGGCACAATCGGAGCTCGTGGTTTGCACCTTTGTACAACTGTGTGCATATCTTTTCACACCTATCTGCTCCCAAGCACGAGTTTGGAATGACGATTGTGTAATCACAAACATCACAACGATGGAATTGTTACATGGTTTTCATGAAGGCGGTCACACGAGGATTTGTTCATGGCAGTTCAGAGTTCAGTTTAATTGATCACCATTCATCTTTCCTCTTGTCCTCTAAATTCTTATGTTTCTTTCTCTTCTTCTCTTTTTCTCCTGGCACTGTATGCAGCGATTCTAATCGTACAGGTCTTCCCATGGGTGCCATACTACCCCCACCTGCAGGGGAAATCCCATTGTTGTTTAATCCTCCGTTTGAGCCACCACTTCCTGAGAAACCAAGAGCAGGACGCGAGCCACCTAAAGGAGAACTAGGCTCGCGTCGGTCAAATCTGTCGAGTTTTGTGTTCTCAGCCAAGAGTCGATCAGCTCTTTTGGGTTTAAAATAACTAGATACATAGTCCTCATTGGAGCTTCTTGATAAATGTTGGAGAAAACGGTCTTCAGATGATTCCTCAGAGTAGCCTGCCAAGTGGCCATTCACAGCCTGCCCCTGGTTGTTTATCTGGGGTCTGTTAATAGGAGATTTTCCACCCCTGGCGGAGGGGGTGCTAGCACCGGGCATAATGCCAGGGGTTGGAAGGGTTGTCTTCGTAATAACTAACTCTGGGATATTCCATTTACTAGCTTCTTCATCCCAGCTACTCTCAGATCGAATCTTGTCAATGTTGTAATAATTACAGTCACGGCGGATGCATGGTTGAATCTTGTCTAAAATCTGTTGCTGTAGTTTAATAATTTGTTCTTGCTTACGGATAGTTCCCAAGTAATCTTCACGATCCCGTTCAAATTCAGTTTGAAGATCATCAATTTCTGACCGTGCAGACTTTAATTTCACCTCCATGTGATTTATTGCATTGTTCTTTGCCTTTATTTCATCTTGTAAATTGTCATACACTTTCACCATTATTCCATCATCTTCCATTTTCTTTGCTGCTTTAGCAAGCTTTTCTCTTTGCGTCAAAGCATGGTTCTTTCTCGCCTTCCTTTTCTCTTTTAATTTCTGATCGTTTTTCTTCTCACCCCCAACAAACTTTTCTTGTAGGTCTTGCAGCCGTTTCACTAATGCTTCACTTGGGAGGCCCTGACTCAGAAAATGCAAATCCTCTAATCCAGGGATTAATTTTTTCATTTGCTGTGTTCCCCTGATCGCTGTTCCCTGTGCATTCTGTTGCATACCATGCTGTGGACTCAATTGCTGTGCTTCTTGTAATGCTCCAGAAATCATGTTAGTCATAGCATTTGAAGCTATAGCAGAACTTTGAGAAGGGTGCTGATCCTGCTGAAAAGAAAATGCAGAAATCAAATAAATGTGAAAAGAAAGCTGTGATTGAAGTGGTTAAACTCATTTACCATGAAGTCTTAAAAGCTTTTCTTTTTTACAAATGCCTCAAAGAGTCATATGCAAGAGGCATCACTATCAAGTTTGAATGAGGGAGGATGGGATCTACACTGCAGGATGCCAGGACATTGTGTGAGAGGTCGACACATGACACGTAATGTACGTGTTGCAGGTAATTTTTAATTTTAACTAGTTATTTTTTTTATTAATTTAACTAGGTAATTTTATCTTTATAACCAGGTATTTTTTTTCTGGCTACAGTTATTTTTATATCATTCTGTGGCAAGGATTAATGGTTAGGCCTAAGCACTGATTTGAAATGGTTAGATTTTAAGTTAGGGTCATGGATACTATCAGTACACAGTGTGCAAGTTCACATTTGGCAAAAATGATCCTTTGGTTGAGGTGACTTTGGGACTAAAAATAGGAATAAATTCAACTAAAATGAGGGAATTTGCAAGCTGTCCTGTGTGGTCTACTGGACATGAAGGCAGACCCTTAAGCTGAAGATAGCTGGTTCAAACCACAGTGAGTGAAAGGTAAGTTTCTTCTTTCTCACATCCTGGTGAATTGGGTTCACAATAATGGCACAAGCTAGAGATAAGGGAACAGGAAGGAAAAAGATAGAAAAGTGGGGAAAAAAGGAAGGAAAGGTAAGTAAAATCTGTTTTGAACAGTTGATTAAGACCATAGCAATGGAAAAATTACCTGGTTAAAATAATACGTACCAAGCTAAAAAAAATTCCTGTGAAAAATTTTCAACTACAACATACGCAAGTGATAAAAAGCCAAAACAAGCATGTGTAGAAAGATAACTTTTTACTCATGGAACCATCCACTTACAAGATCATCCGCATGTCCAATCATACTAACAGCACTTTCTGCCTGTACGGCTCTCATCCCTTCTTTAGATCTTGTGTCACTGCCATATTTCTCCTCAACATTATGCACTTTCCTATTGTAGTCATTCTGTAGTTGCTCCATTTCCTCTTGAAGCTTCTGTTTAGACATCCGTTCTGCTTCATAAGAGGCCCTCATTTCTGCTAGTTTTTCCTCATACTCTATCTTGAGCTTATCAGTTTCCATTGCAACTATGTCAGAATGATCCTGGTGAAGAGAAGGTTTTGGTCGTGTTAGAGTTGCAGCAGGGCCTCCTGTGGTAAAAACAAAATACTCTGGCATCAAAGTCATGTAACATTCCTGCCTTAACTTTTTGGAGAACCCAATGATAATGAAAGTAAAATTAAAGTAACTTGCAAGCAGTGTGGCAATTGTAAAAGGGAGACTACACACCCGATGTTAAGTCAGCTGGAATTTCTAACTGCCCCATAAGCATGGCTTTTAACTTCTGGATTTCTTCTTGATATTCCCTTAGCAAAGCATCCTTTGGATCTTCGTTAATCTTTGGTTTGTTCTTGATATTTTTTGCACGATTTGCATACCGCAGTGTACTCAGCGTCTCATCATAGTTGTTATCAGCTGGACTCAAACATGCCACCATCAATGTCTTAGTGTTACCTCCCAGAGAGTCCTGTCAGTAATAAATAGTGATCTTAAACATTTGCTCACAATTAAGCATAAAGGTGTATTTACAGCACACATGTGCTTTACTGATCAGTGATAAAGGAAAATCCTTTATTCATGATAAAAGAAATAACTGTTGACTGGCAACTTGATTTAAGCACCTGATGGAAAGTAACAGTTGAAAATGATTTATGCCTTGACCATGTAAGGTAAATGTACTGTCTTGTTTGTGGACCATTAAAAAAGCCTTCTTTTAAAAAATACAACAAACAATCAGTGCTTACGATATATGACTTTTTGATGTCTGGAGATCGCAATAATGATGTCTTTTTCAAAAGTTTCCTTGGTTTAAGAATATTACTTTAAAAGATCAACTTTCACCAACAAGATTCCTTTACCTGAAGCAGTCTTGTTAACTTGGAGTCACGATATGGAATGTGAGTTGACTTTCCATCGACTAAAGCTGATATAACATTTCCCAGGGCTGACAGAGACAAGTTAATTTTTGTAGCTTCCTTCAGTCGATCGCCTGTTGCCCCAGTCTTGGACTGCCTCTCACTTCCTGCCAAGTCAACAAGATTGAGTTTTCCAGCTCTAATATGTTCACCACTCTCATCAGCTGCCTCCATGATTTCTAAGTTGATTGTAAAAATTGAATGGGATCTTGATGAGTCAGCATTCATGAGGGTGGCACCCACTGAGCGGTTCTTACTTCCAAGATCCATGACCTTCTCCATTTCTGCCACATTGTGCACAGGGGTCATTGTGAGGTCCTTTACATAAACTCCCCGTTCCGGGTGTTCTTTCAGTTCCAACTTATGTTTATGGTCCTTCCCAAGTAGATCACGTATTTCCTCATTGTAAATCTCAAGATATGAAGCATGGACCAAGAATTTTGCATTCTCAGAGACTTGTATGGCATCAAATATATGTTCAAATGCACGAGGGATCACACCTTTTTGTGTTGGTGGATCAGTTATGCCTTGCATACTGAATGATTTTCCACAGCCTGTCTGCCCATAAGCAAACACAGTGCCATTGTAGCCTTCTAAAACTCCATCAACCAATGGAAAACAAATGTCACTATAAATGGTTTCAGTTGTGGAGTCCATGTAATAAGCTCCATCAAATGTGAAAGTTTTTGGAGGCTGACTTTTGTCGCCAGGTTTGCTCAGTGCGCACTGTCCAATGGATGAGTCCATTTGTACAACCACTTCACAGTTCAAATCTTTTTCACGTTGGTTTAGAGGTCGACAACGAACAATAACTTTAACTGCTTCAGCCATGATGCTTCAAGATTAGAATAAAGTTTCAAGACAATTAGTTGAGGAGAGCAAGTTATCTTTAATTTACTCAATAAGCTCTAAACAATAATTGGTTTGCAATCGGCACCCTACATATTTTTTCCCTTACTTGTTCTTCCCTGTTGTAAAAGATTATGGTGACCCTCAATTTCATCCAATATTTTTTTTCCCTGTGAGCTTGTATCAAGAGACGATTCATAAATATTCAGACTGATAAATACTCGAAGCACCGTATTGTAGGACCCAGTTAGATAACAGCTTTTCAGTAGAGAATATTGTTATCATTCTCCTGTTTTCTGTACGTTAACCTTAATTAACATTACAAATAAAATTTAAGCTGAAATTTTAACCGAAAGAAACTTGTACCATGATAATGGCAGTATGTCAATCATACCTTCACAATCCAAAGAGGCTTCACTCCAAGTTAACTTCCAAACTATGGAAAGAAATTGAACGATTCATCGCTGATCCTTCCACAAGTTGGCCACTACACGATAAAGCCATGGCGGTATACGTCACATATGCCCAATATAACCCACGATCTTTGTTTAAATCGTCACCGATAAACACCAGTTTATGTTTCTGCTTATCCTAAGCCTCAACGTTTCACCCTATCTGTAGACGACAGGAGAAGAAGAAGCAGGAAGACTTTTCAGATTTCTTTTTGGACCGCCATCTTCTCCTCTGCAATGACGTCTCAGCGATGTGTTAGTGTTACCATGGCAACTGCCCTGATCCTTCGGGTAATACATGATCTCGATTTGGAAGACTAACAAAATTACACGAGCGCGTAGGGCGAGTGCAATTTGTGGTGTTTGAAAAAATTTACGAGTGATAATTTTTTCCAAATTGCACGAGAAAAATCATGTGATTACTTTTTAATAATATTCATGAAAAAATTGCAAGATAGCTTATCATAAGCAGGTAAATCACGTGCAAAAATAGTTTATTCAACCCCTGCAAATCTATCATCACGCGTTCAGTCAAAACAAAAGGTTTTTCAATGTTTTTGAAGTTTTTATGCCACAAAAAGTTTTTTCTCTTTTTGCATTGAATTACCTTTTTTCTGCATCGTGTTTCATGAAAACTGCATTTCTCTTAACCAATCAGAATCGAGAAATTTTTTCATGTATATTATTAGTATAGAGTGTTTTCACGTGACGTCACGGCGGCCATATTGGTGTCCCTAAACAAAGAAACGGCGGCCATGTTGGTGTCCCGAACTAATCCTCCGGGAATTGAAATCAATTCTTATGAAAATATGGTCTTATGAAAACATGATCGATAAAGAAAGTGGTTATTTTTTTTTCTTTTTACCTTTGAATCAGATTTGCTTGAGATATAACTGACAACTGAGTGGAAAATTAGGGTTTCCACAGTTTCCAACTTCTGATTAGCTCTTGCAAGAGGCAAATAAGAATCGACCATTAATCAAATTATGCGGATCTATAGAGTATGTTGACGTTGAGAAAACTAATTTAACAACTTTAATATGAGAAGTGAAAAGTCGCGCAAGTTCCTAATACAAGATGTTGCGTCGGTGGTATTAATTAAAAAACTTAATTAATAGGCAAAACAAAGTGCATAAATGCACGCATGCCCAGATGTGAACATACGAATATCAATACGTTTTGCAGATGAGTAATTACTCTCTTATTCCCGGAATTTCAAACATTTGAATTTAATCTTTCCAAAAAACTACACACGTATAGATACAGTTCATTTTATGCCACAGGGAAGATACACACAGCAGATTTGACGTCCTTTGAAGTTTTATTTCGCTGTGGTGTGACATTAAGAATTTATACATATTTTTCCATTGTCATTGGCGCTGTGGCCTATTGGATATTGTGCAAACGAGGTCTGAAGGTCGATTTAAGCAATTTAAGCTAAGCACAGGTAAACGTTTTTTTCTGCAGACTCTTTTCTTTCACAAGAATGCTTTCACAGACTACGACGAAGAGAATAGGGAGCTTAAGCAAGGACGACGACCACGGCTACAAAAACGTCATGTGAAAACATAAATCAGGTGCACCCAACGAGCAAATTGAGCAAAAAAAACTTTTAGGGATATTTCTGGGCTCCTTGCAACGTTTAAAGACTGTTTAAAGAGATGTTTTATCAGCTACAAAAGTTTGGTCTGTTCGGATTTCTTAGCTGAAAATTGAAGTGCCCGAAAATTTGGGGGAACGAAATTTTCATTTCACAAATTGCTAGCTGAACGTTACCTTTAAAAAAACTTCTCAGCGAAATATTTGCTTACCCGAAAATGCTAGGTGACTTTTTAACAGCCAAAAATTGCAAAAATATCCCTTCTGAAAATGTAAGAGACTATTTTCCCCTGGATTTCTCTGGTTGGGAATCTTTTTGGTGATGTTTTAGTTAAGAAATCAATAGATTTTTGGCAGTGTAGAATCCGAAAGTCTTAGAACGGGTAGACTAACCCGAGCAGATATTTTACCGAAGTTTCTCGTTGGATGCCCCCGATAAATTCGGGTTTTTAATTGTAATCACTTCGTGCTTACTCTAACTCCTTCCGTGTGTAAAACAATTACTAACTGGAACAGAATTCGTATGAACGCCGTTAAAGTCAAGACAAATAATGGCAAATTTGCCGTCTTGCACTCACGCCCTACGCCAACCTTCAAATTTGGTCATTTCATGTCGTTGTTTAGCCGAGAACGGCAAAGAAATGTACCAAAATGTAAAACGCTCGTGCAGAGCGTGGGGAACCATTGTTTTTGCTCATTAAACCTATTGGTTTGTGGCGTTCTCTTGCTCCCTAATAGAAGATAATTCGTTCCAAGTGTCAACGTTGTCCGCCACAGGCCTTCCATGTAATTATCCACTGGAAAGAGATTCAAAGGTTGATGTTTGGAGCGTTAGCCCGTTAGGATAGACATGGATAAGAAATTATGGAGCAGTAATATAACCAAACTTGATTGTGGATCATTCCCACATGCACAATTTATCACATACAAACTACAGCAAAGCTCAGCAGGTAGGTGTAGGGACAATTTAGAGGGGCTGGAAATGAGAATAGAAATTCGTTATTGATATTTAACATGGTCATGTCTCCAGATGACGAGAAAGCACGATGGTTGCATCACACTTTAACTTGCTTTTCTTAACGTTGTTGTATACATTTATTAACAATTAATATACAATCATTGTTAATAAAAAAATCATTTCGTCATCTTCTCAGCATCTCATGCACAGGGTATAACTGGAACTTGAAGACCAACACACAAATGATCCTCTGCATGTCTGTGCCTAGAACCAAAACCAGTGAAAAAAGTCTTAAAGAAGTACACGTAGCATGTTTATTTGCTATCTGTTCTGGTACACTATACCAGGTCAGAATGTGCAGGGATCAAAGTTCGTATTTTGGTTTTGGGGCACTTGCAATACAGGTCTAAATTTATGAAAACACATCTGAAAGTTTACTTGTGCAGCTCACAATTTTTGTCGCACAAATCTGTGAAATCCCGTCAAATTCTTTCGGTTGTACTTTGCCCTGGCTTATCCTTAATCATTTTCTGACTTTGGTAGTATAGGAAATTGAAGGATTATTTGGCCAAGAAGGTAGCTGGCTGTAATGAGAGTTGTTTAGAAAAGTTAACCTTTAATTAAAGATGAAACAAACTTTGCAAACTTTTGATGCCATTGGCTGTAATTTTTTTCTTATTCCCTTGTGGGACACTTGTTGGGCAAAATTTGGTCATGCATCTTGCATGAAAATTTGAACGCTGGACTCAACTTGCACAATCCCTTGCGTAGGTAATGTTCACAAAATCTAAGACAGTAACTTTGAATGAACCATCAACTGCACCTGCTAGCTGATTTGAAATTACTGCAGTATAGAAGTCAGGCTAGAGTCAATGGAAAGTGGGAAATCCGAATCCTAGGATATACCACATGTATCTTGATTTGTTTCTTTTTTTCCAGTTGTTTCTAGTCTCACCAGACAGATTGTATACAAACAGCTCCGACAGCTGACAAGGCCACAGGGAATTCATTTAAATGGAACAATTAACCTAGCCCCGGCAAAATGAACCAACCACAGACATATCACTTCTGTCCTGTGTTTGTATTTTGTTATGAATCACTGTTATGGATCCTTTGCAGTTTGACAAAACCTTGTAGGGTGTTGTGAATATTAAAGTTGAAGGAAAAAACCTTTGGAAGCCATCTCATGGTTAGCATACTGATATTAGTTTAATAATGTTCTCCAACCTTATACAGTGGTTCTTGCTACATTCTGAACACACAAAAGGCATCAATCCATGTTGGCGACAGGTTTTTAAAGAACACTTGTTGCTTTTCTTTGGTTTGCCAACAACCAGACTCCTACAGCCACTGACAATGTGTTTTTCCACCTAAAAACAAGCAAATACAATTTCAAAATAATAATGCCACATTATTTCAATGTTGCCATGGCATCCTCTTCAAGTGACAAAATAATATTTTAGACCAGCCTAATACTGTACATGTATATATGATGTGAACTGATAGAATTAACACATTCATTGTTGTACTTAACATGTGTGCATGTTAAGAGTGTTTAAAAATGGATAGAGTCCAACTCCATGCTCAGGCTTGGCTTCTTCTTTATGAAAAAAAAGTCTCAAATATTAAACAGTTTACTTTTCTGTCATGTTTCTTGAGGACAGAAAAGTTACAGGTGAGGTCACTAATGGTTTTAGTACCCTGGTCATTCTTTAAATGTTTGTTCAATGCCCCCAAAACATTGTCAATACATTGGTGCAGTGCTGCTTAGTGTACATAGCTAACACTTGGCATTGTAGATTAATTGTAGACTAGACATTGTTCATTAATAGGTGGTGGCTAGGATTCCATTTTGCGGCTTCTTGACAGTGGTTGAAGAATATCATTGATTTTCTTACACGTCACATAATTTTTTTTTTCACTGCATTGGCTGACTTTTGACTGTAAAATGGCAATACCACTTGGTGTATAGTATTTTCATTTGCAGTTAATTGGGATGACACATCGGGTTCTCCAAACATCACTAAGGTGACAAAGAGAGAGATGCTAAATTTTATCCTTAAATGCTCATCTACACTTAAAGTGTACCTCACCTCAAAATATTCTCTTCCCCAGAAGTTAAATTTTGAGACCATAAAACATATATTTTGCATTCTCTCGTCAAAATTCCGCTTTTAATACATCATAAACTTTGTTCAACTAGCAATCATTTGGTCCACAGCCGAGCCAATCAGAAGGTAGTTTCTATTCCTAAAATGATGTCAAAAACTGCTTTGCGATACAAAAATTCTTTCAAAGTAGTTTGTGACATCATTTCAGAAAAAGACCCATGTCTCTCAATAGCTTGGCCGTGGACCAACTGGTTGCAAGTTTTGAGAATTTCACAAAAGTTGTGAGCCACATTAAAAGTGAAATCTATCACAAAAGAAAATATTTTCGGGTTAGGGGCACTTCAATCTAAGTCTAATACAAATTGTGTGCACTTTAATCTAATTCTAACACAAATTGTGATTTTAAAAAAATTAAAAAAATCATAATAGAGTTTCAC
>BLFK01000028.1:1446457-1453288 GCA_014634185.1 Astreopora myriophthalma
CAGCAGCTTTTTATTAAATGGAATTCTTTATTTCCTTCTTCTTTATTAAAGGAATTCTTCTGCGCCGGTGCGGGAGTGAAACAGGAAAATTTAGTTGATGGAAGCTGCGCACAGCTTTCCTCGTACCAGGCCAGGTGTAAGAGGTTTGTCTACCGGTAATCGAGGAGTTGTTACAGCTAACACGGCAGTGTTTTGTTACGTCACGCGGCTATTGTGTGACATTGTCAAATACAGAGAGGAGAGGAAGTATAAACGTCCAATAGCTTTCAAAACCACGTAAGTGTGGGTACAAAAGTTAAATACTGTAATCTGTTCTTTGGAGCGAAAACAGCGCGCTTTTTCTTTGATATGAGCCCACTCTTGTATTCTATTGGTCAATTTATTGCTTCGTTGCTTTTTTCTGCGTCATGGGAGTGACCAGCGATGCCCTAAAATATTTATAATGGTCGAGCTCTAAGTTAATTTATGTTGTCTGGGTTTTGTTACTTACGTTACCAGGTCTCAAACACAAGGTCACTTATATTACGATAAAGTAACTGCAGTGCGTTTCAGCACACCGATCCGATCGGAGAAGGTTAATCGCCTGCACTGGCAAAACTTGTGTGAAGTATCCTCAGCTCGGGATCATGTCTAAAATACAAGGTATTAGTAAGATTGACTCTTGTTTGAGATCCTAGGCATTTTGGCTGTGCTGCTACACTGGTTTTGTTTTGGAGTTTGAAGCGAAGCGTTGAAAACAGTTTCGTTGTACAGCTGAGATTTGCTTGCAGCTTCGTTCAATTTAAAACGCCTCCAATCGTGAAACTACCTTTACGTTTATCAACAGCTGGTCCTGTGGTGGAAATGAAGGGAGATGAAATGACAAGGTTTGTAAGGTTAAAGGAATTCCAAAAGAAACATGTCGCAGGCGCGCTGAAAACATTAAGCTTAAACTTATTCAAAGGGTTTTCCCGTTATTACGTTTTTTTTAAATTTTCCTTTACTATAGGTATATGAGGAGGTAAAACATACGGTACTTGGTTACTTGCTGAAACATTGTATCGTGCTCCTAGGGTAATTTTGTCTTATGCTGGCATGTTGATCTCCCTGTAGGCAGTGAAATTAATATTTCGCAATAACTATTATTTTCGTGAGGAACTTTGCTTCCTCCACTGTCATAAAATGCTAAAATTATAATTATTTCCGCATAGTATATGAAAGCAAATTGAGTTAACGATATCATTAAGACACAGTTAACTCAATCGAATGGCCTGGAGCTTTTCCCTTTCACCTAAATGTAGGCGTTTTTTAACTAGCTTAAAACTTAGGGTTAATTTTTTCCAGAAAAGGTATACCTACATTTAGTCAAAAGAAATACTTGGCAGGTTTTGAAGCTTTCTTACTTGACAACTTAACCCTTAAACTCCCAAATTATAGTCAGTGATTCAATAGATTTTACTCTGGCTAGCACCAGATGCTTTTACTCGTCACTGGGAGACCTCTCAGGTATTAAAGGCTTAATGACATGGCATGAAAGCAACTTAAACTTTGTTTCCATGCAATTGACACACTGATGGTGTGATGCAGAGATACTTGTTAAATTTGCTTATTTTTATATTTTACCCTAAAAAGTTATTTCTTGTATGCTCGTACCACAGAGCATTGGTATTATTCACACTGTAGGCATTCCTGATGAAAAAAACTCCCAGAAAAGATATTCGAAGACCTGCTTGCTAGGGATGCTTAAAGATGAAGATCTATTAAAGATCTGTAAAGGATTTTTCAAGATTTTCCAATATCTTGAATTGCTTTTTAATTTGGTCTCAATTTTATCTTGTGAGGATCTTCACTCCTGTGGACCACCCCTAATTGTTAATCAAATCAGTGCTGTTTTCATGAGGAATTAAAATCTAGTTGGTATATAGTGTTATGTAAATAAATAAATGAACAAATAAATCAATAAATAAAAGAATAATTAAGAACCCCAGAGAAAGGGAAGGTCCTATTCCTTGTAAATAGGGCCGTAAAGAATACGATAAACCAGACAACGTGGAGGAGAAGGAGGAGGAGGAGGAGCTGGCATGGTCCAGTGGGTAGGGTGCTAGATGTCCCAGCTTTAAATCCTGCTCTGACCAGAACTGGATTTGT
This sequence comes from Astreopora myriophthalma, assembly GCA_014634185.1. Classification (NCBI taxonomy): domain Eukaryota; kingdom Metazoa; phylum Cnidaria; class Anthozoa; order Scleractinia; family Acroporidae; genus Astreopora; species Astreopora myriophthalma. The sequence continues at coordinate 1,448,585 of BLFK01000028.1, forward strand.
CTCCAGTGGTCCCAAATTCAAGTTCACCATGCTTTGTAAAATAGCCAACCGGCTGCCTCCTTCTGGTTGGGTTTCTTAACATTGATCTGTTATATTTGAATTATTACTTGCTATATTTAAAATGGCCTCACAAGCGTCAGGTCTTAAATATTACCATTTATAAATAAAGGGTTGTGGGACAACCCTAGTACCAGGGTTATGCTAGCAAGAGCGTTACCCAAGCACTTGCATATTTTTTTCTCTTTAGGGTTACCCTAGATATCCTAGTGCCAGGGTAACCGTACAAGTACCTACCTGTTAAATGTTCTGCTAAGTAGAAGCCCCTTCAATCATTGAAATACCCCTCCCCCTTTCCCTTACTGAAATTAAACTTGATCATTTTACGGAACATTGGTTTGGAATTCAAATATTCAAATTTTATTAATTTTTAATTAAAAAGAATGGAATGACAGCAGTTTCATCTATTTGAAGCTCCTGAAATTAAGTATAAGGGATTCATGTTTGAAAATGGGTGGTGGTCCACAGGGTGGTGTATGGATCTAGTCCATGAAGGGGTCCATGGACCAGGTCCACAGGGGTGGTCCATGGACCAGGGATGAAATTTTAATTTCTTTGTAGGGTAATATGGGAGATAATCAAGGAGAAACTTCTTTATCCCTATTTGGATATGGATGTCAAATCATACGACCTTTCCATTCAGAACAGAGATCAAACAGATGATAAAGGTATTGAGATTGTCACTCTTGGCTGCTGTGGATAAATCATTTTTGGCACCCCTTTCCATTATGTCTACAGATTAAGTGATCCTATTGTATTTGCGAGTCAGTATATCATAATGTAGTATCTTCTGGTCTTGTTTTGCCTTGTTTTAGTCACAACTGAATCAGCAGAAGCTGTCAAGTTGTACAATGTTGGCATCAAGTGTGCTACCATTACTCCAGATGAGAAGAGAGTTGAAGGTCGGTTTAATTACACTGTCACCTAAGTTTTATAGTAACGCATGCAGTTTGATTTAATACTCACAGTATGAAGCTATTGCAATGGCTCTTGGGATTAGTTCAAGACAATGAACCCAAAGAAACATAAAACAGAAACAATGAGCTGTATCCCTAAAAGCAAGAAATTTGGTGCATCCTAACCTCATCCAATGAAAGTAGTGGTTGTATTGAGCTGTGTGATAGTCATTTATTTGGATTTAATAAACATGGCTGCAGTTTTTTCCAGTTGAGCCGTTATCCATGCTAAGTACCTATTATTCTCGTGCACAATCTTGATTGTTAGATGAAGCATTGCTCAAAGATCACTGTAATGGTTGATACCCAGAACTTCAACAACCAACTTTGCTTGAGTTTCGATGTGCTATATGAATTACTGGGATGTACTTTACGGACAGTCACTCAAATTAACTTGACAATTTATTATAAGCCACAATCCAAGATCATATCGTAAACTGCAATAGTCTTACAAAAAAACTAAGCTAAAATCTATTTTCAATTATGATGACATTCCGATCATTCCATAGCAAAATAGTGGACTCAAATGAAAACTAGCAAACAATCATCAAAGATCAGATTATTATACCACGAAAATGCTAATTGATAATCAAACAATAGTATGAGCTATCTCATATCAACAAAATCCAAATGACATTCACAGAAGGCTATACCTCACGTTTGAGTACCCAGCAAGTTGGGGTCAAAAACTAGCAAAAGCACAATGCAAGGCTAGCGAGAATACAATGCAAACCTTAAACCTAAACATAGTGTAATTAAAAGGAAGAATAAAATTGATTTACATAACAGTCCCACTTTGCCGATCTTTCCCAAACCTTCAGCTTTCTTACAACTTACTCCACTGAGAACTTCTGATCCGTCTGGTAACAGGACCAACGCCAACTAACTCAAATACAGTTTTTGGGCTGAACTGCAATCTATCCAAGCTTACATTAAATATCCGAAGCAGGAATACAAAGCTGCTACAATCACTGACTGCCCATTGATCTGTTCTCAAATGTTGCATTTCCTTGCCATTCATGTAAATCGCATTATGATGACAATTAAGCCTAAATACTTTTATTATTATCAATAGTTTTTTTAAATTACTTCATAGTTAAAGTTGCTATTTTTGTATTGCAACCAGAATTCAACTTAAAGAAAATGTGGAAGTCTCCCAATGGAACAATACGTAATATCCTTGGAGGAACAGTGTTCAGAGAAGCAATAATCTGCAAGAATATTCCGCGATTAGTACCTGGATGGACAAGGCCTATCATTATTGGCCGTCATGCCCATGCTGACCAGGTGATTGAACATGATCTGTCAAGTGCTTGTTGTATTATCTTTATAGCTCTGAATGATCCTAGCCTGATGGCAACATTATTTGTACAGTAGTTGTCATCCAACACATTTCAGTTTGACTGGTGTCTATTTAGCACTGGTACAGAATAAACTATATGAACTATATCGTAAATTATTGTATCTGAACTGTGGGTATGAAGTTTTTTTATGTTAGCATGATCGTCGCACTGCAGTAGCAACATAAGCAGTATCATAACTGACTGCCCAGCTCAGTTGGTAGAGCATGAGACTCGTGTGGAAGGTCATGTATTTGAACCTCAGCTGGAACATCACTCAGGGTCGTTAAATAACTGAGGAGAAAGTGCTGCCTTTTGAATGACATCTGAAAATGGTTAGATTTTCTAGTCTTTTTGGATATTAAGTACGATAGACCATAGGCCCCATCTCACAATACTTGTGTGGGACGATAAAGATCAACATTTGGCGCAACATCATGAAACATTGTTGCTTGCAACATGTTCCATCTGTTTGACCACCCTGCTAATAATGTGTTGCAACATGTTGCATGGATGTTGCATCAAGTTTGAATAATTGGGTGAGACTTCTCATACAACATCTCACAACATTTTTATTGTTGTTGGGAGTGTCAACTGTCAGTAACATGTTGCGTCTTTCTGCGCACCAATCGTAACATTGTCGGGTTGAAAGTTTATCATAATTGAAATACATGATTGAATCATGATTTCTACTAGAATGTTACTGAAACAGGCTTTTTTTGTCTCCTCTTGGTCTATCTGCATGTTTTGCTCCTTTTCCAGGCTCTGGCCTGTCATCCTCCATAATTTCAACAATACAACAGACCGCTGAACCAAACTCGAACAGCAGTCATTAACATTTGACCTAGGCAGAGCCAACTAACAACCTTGCCTAGGCTGGTCATGGGCTTCTGCATTATAAGGCCTATATTGGCAAACCAAGGGTAAAAAACAAACATTGTCACAACATGTTGTGTGTGTTTGACCACCTCTTTTCACAGCAAGTGGTGACAACACCCCACAGTGTTGCATGTTGTTGTGTCTGTTTGACCAGGGCGTAAAAGAACCGTGTCTAACAATGCTGTGTCATTTTCTTTATATTCAGTACAAAGCAACAGACTTTGTTGTTCCTGGTCCGGGTAAGGTGGAGATGGTGTACACTCCCTCTGATGGCAGCAAACCAATGAAGTATCTTGTGCACAACTTTACTGATGAGGGTGGAGTGTCCATGGGAATGTTTAACACAGATGAGGTAGTTAAAATTCATCTCAGGCAAGTTTGCTCAGGTGTTAATGTTGTGAGTTGTGTGTTGGGCAAGCCTGCTCCGGTGAACTGATTTGAGAGTGGGCATCAGAGCTGGGAGGTTCAAGTGGCTGGAGCATAACCCTGTATCTCACAAGTATATATATGATGTTCAGTGGGGGTACAATAGTACAATAGTGTGAAATAAATGAACCAACATGTATTGCCACTACTATCATGTCTCCTGGGGTCACTTCACTTGTAAAGGGGTTTCTTGCACATGATGAGACACAACAATTTTTATCTCAAACACAACAATTTTTTTCCATTAGAATATGTTCAATTCCCCGAGGAATAGTCAGAGACTATGTTAGGCCCCAAGCCCCAGTTGCCTCATTCATTCTTTAAATTAGATGCTGTTTTTCAACTGTAATAGTGAAAAAAAGTAAGATTCATGCCTTTGTTCCAGTCCATTAGGAATTTTGCTCACAGCTCTTTTCAGTATGCATTGCAGAAGGACTATCCTTTATACATGAGGTAAATATACATCAAATTGTGATTGATTGAGGGCTTTGTACAAGGGCATTACATGGTCAATGGTATTTCTTCTGTGACATTTGTCACATGAACAAATTAGCTGGGTGTATATTTTTATCTTATCACGCCCAGTGAAAGGAACCAGGTCCACAACAAAAACTCCTTTCTAAGCTAAGAAAACTGCAATATTGCAGACTCTACACAAAAAAGAAAAACAAAAACAAACAAAAAACGTCCAGCATGCGTGTTTTACATTTTGACACACTTCTTTCCCCTAATAACACAATGGGAATTTAAATTTTGAAGCAACGCCCTCGTTCCCGTTCTCCTTGGTAAAGGTCTTGAGCTGTGCTGACGTTTCTCTCACCCGTGACTCCTCCAACCTGGTTCCCAGGTCTTTTCTCTGCCGAGGGTGGGCCCTGGGAATGAGGTTGACTTTTGTGAGGTCGCAAAAAGTAGTTTTGCTCGCTTAATTGTTTTCTTCAAATCTGCCCTCAGGGAGCATACACTAGTGACGGAATTGAATAAAATATTGAGCTTATAATATGTAAATTTAAGTCTGTCCGTTTTCTGTCTTTTTTGTTTGTTTGTTT
>BLFK01000028.1:1458920-1483920 GCA_014634185.1 Astreopora myriophthalma
TAATAATCAATACTGCTATACTTGTGCCCAACATGGCGGCCATACTCCACCTAGTTTATACGGTACATCTTTGATGTTTGACATTCATGTTCCAGTTATGATCACTGGACACTTGTCAAAACAAGGTATCCACTGACCAGTATCACATGACGATATCGCGGGCCCAAGTTCAGAGCTCATGGAGGTCAGCTCTTTTTGAAGTTGACTGATGACCAGGTACTAGTTTCCGACTGGATCGCAGGAAATTTTTGGGAAACGGATGCCCGACAAGGATTGTTATTTTGGTGTTAGGGTTATCTAATGATCCAGTAGCTTCAAATCAAATTTTATCAGTCCATTAACGTCATACGACTGATAACAACGGCAACAACAATAACAATAACTTGATGTTTTAGATAATAAGATTCCGTCGAACATTTGCAGCGCTGCTTGCTTTTTCGTTGCCATGTGTGTCCACAGCTAAAGTACCTAACTAAAACTCCTCCGGTAGGCAACTGTTGTAAAAAACGCTGTCCACTGAATAAACCTGCAACGCTCGAACTGCCTTCCATATCTGGGGCAAATTTCTTCAGTTATTTTCCCCTCGCCGTATTTCTGCTTCAATTCCTGGCCCCAGTTGTTCGAAAGGTGGATAACGCTATCCACCGGATAAGCACTAGCAAATCCAATTGACTTATCCAGTGGACAGCGCTATCCACCCTTCGAACAACTGGGACCAGACGGGAAAATAGACGGATAAATTTAAGACGGGAAACTCGTCCTTAACCGGATTCATATTAGACGAGTTTCCCGTCCAAGACGGTTTTCCGCCTCTGACATGAATTCGGCCGTTCACTGATTTAACTTAGTGGACATTTAGGACTTATTGGGGGTTTAGTTGCCATTGATTTCAGTGTATGTTATGAGCATCAGGATGCGAAAAGGCAATTTGCCTGTATTTGAATAGCTTACATGGCCTATTGGCTTCTGATTTTCTTACTCTTTGCCACTAGGTGTGGTCTATTATTTTGGTCTATACAAATTAGAATACATTTTCTCCAAATGGCAGCAATCTTACCAAATACAAACCTCTATGTACTCTATGCTTACTGAATAAAACAATGTGTACAACTGTAGAGCTTATGTGCTTTGATTTGTGAATTTTAGTTTTGACTCTATTTGATAAAATAAGAACCTGCTTTGGAAGCTTAGGCTAAAACAAGTTCTTATGTAAGATGGTCAAACTGGAAAATCTTCGCCTAACATGCTAATTTAGTGATAGTAAGGTACGTACTTCGTGAAAAATGCACTCAACACCCCTGTTAACCCTGTGCTTACGGCCAGAATAATAACACAAAAACAGACAGCCACGGACTATTCAGTTTAATCATAATGATGATTCAATTAACTGGCATTTTACATTCATTGGGATAGTTCAATCAATCATTGTGTAAAATTTCTAACTAATAATCCAAGGGCATGCTATCCAAAAGTATGGTCCAAAAATTGTCTGATCACAGAATCCGTATAACTGGAATACATTTTCTCTATTTAAAATCAATGAAACTTTCACATTACACTTCCCTTGCTTTTTGCAAAATATTCTAAGTAAAATTTGAGTTGTTCAATGTTCACAAGTTCCTAGAAGAGACCAGGGAAATATCTTAATGTTTTCATAATAGTTTGCATTGATTGCCAAAATTTATGTTCCTCAAATGTTTTTGGCACCTGAATGAGTGGAAATAATTGAGGCAGAGTAAATATTAACTAAGCACTGTCAACTTGAGTTTTTTTCCCGTAAGTCAGCTCGGCACCTCCGCTCAACAACATGTCAATGCCAGTAGTGAAGGTGGCTTCAGCTGCCAGGTATAAACAGGCTTGGCCAGATTCCTCAAGCGTCCCCATGCGCCCTAACAGCTACAATAGACATATGGTGAAATAAGTACTGAGAAGTAATGAACAGGATAAAATGGTGCTTTTGAATTATTAAGTAAATTAACTATCTATTAATACAATCCAACGAAAGATATTTCAGAAGCCATTTCCAAGTCCTAAGTGCAGTCTTTTTCAAAGCGAGGCCAACTGTGAAAGTTTTGTGACGGTAATTAGTCTTGCTATGCATATGAAAACAAACTTGTATCCATAAGAAAGAATTCACACTTAGTCTAGGGGAACCCAGATTTCATTCATAGTAGCTTGACTAAAATTTAATTCACTCATTGGCAGTACAGAGATACAGAGAATTAAATTACTCCTGTAAGTGTTAAATACTTGTTACCCTTCTTAAGAACTGAACCCTTCCATAAGAGAAGTAATGTGTCAAGGGAGTGCTGTTGGATGCAAGTCAAAAATAAAGTTTAATTTTATCCAAACTACCTGTGCTTCTTCGCCGTCTTTCTTGGTTTTCTCAAAGTTTCCTGTAGATTTAGCCAACTGATCCCAGAGAGGAGTCCATATATTACCGGGTGACACACTGGAATTAATAAAAAACAACATCAAACATACTGTAAGAGGAATACTTCTACATTGATACTTGCAAAACGTTCTGACATCTATGATAGCGAGTTGATTAAGAGATAAAAAGTCAAGAGAACGTAAGTTAAACGTAATCCAGTCTCTTATTGTTTGACCAAATGCTAAATTTGAACTAGTCACAAGAGGGGTGAACTGGCACTTTACTGGTGCTTAGCATAAAATGGTGTTTCTATGAAAGCTTGCTTATTTAGAAGAATAATTATTTCATAGAACAAGGACCGTCTAGCTAGGCATCTTGTTTGGTCAAGTGTCGGTCACTTCTGATGGCATAGTGCCTGTGTGACATAGCCTGGGTTCCTGGAATAAGTTATATGTGGGCCGAGTTTCAGTCGATCTCAACCCGACTCTGAGGGTTTTTCTCCGGGTGCTCCAGTTTTCCTCCCTCATCAAAATCAACTCCCAGCTAATGACATCTGGCTATGGTGCTGTGCTCCGAGATAAAACATCGACTGTATAGCGGCTGCCAGAGGCCCCTCATATATGCTTTCAGACCAATCCAGGTTATTATTATTATTTCTAAAGCAAGCAGCCTGCCTTTGAACCTTTTCAAGCCAATTGATCTGGTTACCTCTATGGGGATCAGAAGCAGTGCTGGCATATTCCAGTGTGGGATGAATGAGAAGAAATGGGCTTGTGCCTTTATGTGTTGCACACAGCAGAATAAGTTATGCTTGTAAAATCCCAAGATCTTATTAGCTTTATTTCTGAGAGAGGAGACATGGGTTTTCGGCTCTGTCTGGGTAATGCTAAAGTCCCAAAGGCTGGCGGTCAACTCCTTTGAGAGTATGGTCCATCATCAAGTGTCGCTATGGATGGTGGTGGGGTTGGTTGTTCTACAGACCCTCAAAACAAAGCAATAGCTGGGTGGATGTCCATTTGCCAAGTATGAGCCTATTTAACGAGAGAGTTGACGTCATGCTGAAGAGTGAGACCATCATTATTATTGTGCTAAGACCATACATGACGATGTTATCCACAAAGAGTTTCAAGTTAGATGTGCTGCTGTTGCTTATGTTGTTGATAGAGAGAAGGAAGGGCCGAGGACTGTCCCTTTGGGAACTGATGGCTGACATGTTACTACAATCCCTCTCAAGCACCACTTGTTGTGTCTTTCCAATTCCAAAGGGCCATGACTCTAACCAGATGAGCACTGTGTCCCTGATGCCCTAGTAGTAGTGCAGCCCGAGGAGCAGACATTGGTGTACAACCTTATCATATTCCTTCGACAAATCTAGAATCAGCAAGTCAGTTTGCAACTACATGATGATTTCAGATTAATCGCAGAATTAGATTCCTAGATTCCAAGTCAAACACCTCCCATAAGCAGACACAAATAAACAAGCCCTGATAATGCACAGGTCATTTGTTTTTGCTGAAAAGGTGCTTTCCAAAAATTTCTCCACCAAAACTCTAAATCTGCATCTTGCAACCTTCAGTTTTAAAGTTTTAAAATGGCTCGCAGGTGAGTGCCAAGGACACGTGCTTCTGGTATGCCATAATCATTCCTGAACAAAAGACAATTCAATCACAAGAAAATCTGGAGTTGAAAAATGCATTAGTCATCAAGTTTAGTGTGGGTAAAAATGGATATGACTAGTAAATCTAACCATTCAGAAGCCAACAAAAAAGTTTCCTGTACCTGTTGACTCTGACTCCATATTTGGCTTCATCAACTGCTAGAGCCTTGGTCATTGATGTGATTGCTCCCTATTAAAATTGAAGAAAAATAATCTTACAGCTGTGCGAATAAAATTAACCAATCAATTGTGTGTACTAACTGGCTCAGATAGGTACTGTTTGTGAATTTTGCACTTCAAAAGGTGTAACCTTCAAAAAAAAAAGAAAAAAAGGTCCTTCCAAAAAGGGCATTCTTGTGACTTTTTTTTTTTCATATTTCAGTTTCAGTATTTCATGAAATACTAAATTCCAAGCAAATTCCAACCAAATTTAGAGCAGTAACCCTAACCCTAACCCTAAAAACTGAGGGAAACAGGATGCAAACAGAGGAAGAGAACATTGTTTTGGTCTCTTTTTATCCTATTGCCTTAATTAATACTAAAAACAAATCACAGCAGTTAGGCATACAGCTCTTCAATTATTATACCTTTGATGCAACATAAGCGACAGCACCAGGTTGCCCAATCTTTGCCACTAAACTGGACATGTTGATTACGTTCCCTTTTGTTTTCCTTAAGTAAGGCAAAGCATACTAGAAAAAAAAAACAAAAATGAGCAGCAGAAGGAAAAGAAAAAGTTGTGCAACTTTCTTTCCATTTAATAATAAAAAATTACAACAAATAAAATAACCTTACTCATCAAGTTACACTTCATTTTAAGCCTTACCTTACTGATTTTCAAATTAAATTGAACTAATGCTTGCACTTACTTACTTTTTGCCCATTACGCTGGTTGGCATGTAGGGCTTTTAACTTAGCTTTACATCACTGAATTCCAACTTGATAACTTATTGTTATTTTTAGTATTTATAGATTTAAAGGAAAAAACTGGACAGACCACATTCGTAAATCAGAGACTTCCGAAAATGTTAAATACAGTCCAGGAAAATGAGAATTGGAAATGTACCTGCAAGTATTTCTGAGTTATTGATGCCAAGGAGTTCAAATTATAATGTGTGCGGTGACGCTATTTTAAAATTACCTTTGGTAAACTCTACAAAGTATGGAATTAACTCATGGAGATACCAGCGCACCCAGCTATGGAATGCTACTCCAGTTTTAAGCATGGATTGATGGAGCTTGAACTTGCAAGTCAATAATCTTAAACGCTTGACCCAGCTATCTTATTATTGCTTTGTTGTGATGTGATTTTAAATTAATTATGTATATATTTCTTGTAGTTTTAACATAGTTTTCATATATTTTGTTTTTCACTTATATAAATTATTTCTCTTTCTTGTGTTTTACCAGTAAAATACCTTTTAGCTAAGTGGAAATCATGTAAATAAAGTTTATCTTATGTTTTATTGTATGTCATGACAGCAACAAAACACTGTCAATTTTAGCGTTTTAGCCTTAAAATGTTTTAAAACAATATAATTTTAATGTCACAATGTCACATAATTAATCAAATGTATTTCCAAGTCCTTTCTTCTTCCTTCAACTTTGTTTGTTCCAGCCATTTAGCAATAACCCTGACTTGATTTTAACCCTATTGTTGCAAACATGGCTGTAGCTTAGGTAACCTCAAGACTTCATGACAAACTTTGTGATGTTTACAATATGGAGCACACATCTCATTATGGTACAATCCAGGAAAAAAGAACTAAAGAACAGTGCCCCAGACAAAGTTATTAAAATCAATCTTTTAATGTTAATGTGTCAATCTTTTATTTTAAAGGAGAAGTTCACTCAAAAATGGTACTTTCAGTTCTTTTCGCCAGGGAAAGTTCATACAAAGATATGTTACTCACCAAAATTTTAGTTTCCAAAACCCTTCCACACCAAATGAATTTCTTGTCTAAAGTGGGAAAAAAATAGAGAATCACTGCTGCCATCTTGGCATAACTTAAATTAGCAGCCTGGCAATCTGTGTGACATCAAAGAGCTCAACTTACAGCACAGGGAACACACACTAGTGATCGAAATGAATAAAATGTTAAGCTTGTAATATGTAAGTTTAAGTCTGTCCTTTTTCTGTCTTTTTTTTTTCGTCTTTTTTTTTTCGAATGGACGGTTGACATGATAGTACTGCACATGCAAGCACAGCTTTCCGCGCAAGCGAGATTTTATCCTGTACGTATAGTAAAAATAGACAAGAGATGCAGGTTTTTCATGAAGCCGAATGAACACAATTTGAAATCACTCTCCCTTTCTCTCAAACAGTTTTGTGCTAACAATTAATTAGGTATATACGCATTCCTCTTTTTCCTGAAGAATCCTCGATGTTGACTCTCTTTGCACGGAGATTAACTAAGAGAGGTTAGAAGCTGTGTTTGCGTGTGCAGTACTATCGCGTCAACCACCCGTTTAAAAAAAAAGATAGAAAAAGGACAGACTTAAATTTACATATTATAAGCTTGATATTTTAGTCAATTCCATCACTAGTGTATGCTCCTTGTGCTTACAGTTTGGTGGGAAGATTAAATTTTCTGCTCTTGTTGTTTCTTTGTATTGCCTTGTGTTCGGTGATTGACTTAAAAGCAGTCATCTGTGAGGTCCTACGAACAGACAAAAGTTTGTGCCCATTTTGGCACTAGCTTTACCAACCATTTCTGGGCAATTTCGGTTTTTACAATAACAGAAGAGGCATCTTATTCCAACAGTTTCCAGTTATTGGAAACTGATGGAATAAGATGCCTCTTCTATTATGTCCTGGAGACTTGCTTGAGCAAAAAAGGCATGGTCAGAAAAAAGAAGCCAGTAAAAAGAAACAAGTGTAGGGGATTTACCCTTCCCACCACACTGTACAATGAGCTCTTTGATGCCACATAGAGTGTCAGGCGGCTAAGTTATTCCAAAATGGCGGTGGTGATTCTCCTTTTCATGCAACTTTAGACAAGAAATTCATATGGTTTGGAAGAAATATCGGTGAGTAACCTATCTTTGTATGAACTGCCTCTCTGTGAAAAGGAAAGAAAGTGCCATTTTTGGGTGAACTTCTTTAAAGTGCCTAGACAGCTCAACATACTTTTCCACTACAATAATTCTCTGCACTTGTTCCAAACACATTTTTTTGCTTCAAAAACTTTTCCTACAAATCTGCTGATTTGCAGACTCTTGAAAGTTGGAAATTTGATCTACGACCAAGCAAGGAAGGGGAATGGGTTCAATACCGGGTTGATGTCACAAAGTACTTTGCATTGGGATTGTTCATTGAAAACAGTGATGCAAAGTAGTTTGTGATGTCCACCCACTATTGAACCTATTCCCCTTCCTTGCTTGGTCACGGATCAAACTATGTCCAGATTTTCCACCTTTGAAAACCACTAAAAAAGTGAGTCTTCAGGAAAAAGGTTGTAGAGCAACAAAATATGTTTGGGACAAGTGCGGAGAATTATTGTAGCGAAAAGTATTTTGAGGTGATAGCCACCTTAAGGAAATTGGCTTAGCATTAATTTAAAAACTTCACAGCTGAGCAGTGGAGTTAGTGCATGACTTTTATTAATTAGGACATATCCCACAAAGATCAATTAAAAATAGCCAAATGGCATTCACTGGATCATATCTATAACAGCAAACTCTTTTAAATTAATGAATGATCATGTAATGATAATGATATAGGATTTTATAATGATATAGGATTTATATACCACATTTTCTATGTGGTATAATTATTCAAATGCACTTCACAACACTTTGTGGGGGACTTTGCCAGACTACCTTATGACGCAGTTCACAGTCTTTAAGATCTAAATAACCAGTAGAATTCACAGGTGCTCCCAAAAAAGAATCAGTGAGAGTGGCAGACCATCACACTGGGAACACCATGCCCTACTCTTTATGAACAGTGTGTGTGATCTTTAATGTTCCATACAGGTCCTGTGAGATGGGACCTATGGTTTATCATCCTTATATGAGAAGACTAGAAAGTATAACCATTTGCAAATGTCATTACAAAGACAGCACTTTCCCCTCAGTTATTTAAAGACCCTGAGTGTGGGTGTGGGTCTGGCCGGGGTCTTGAACCCATGACCTCCAGCACAGGAGTCCAGTGTTCTACCAACTGAGCTAACCAGTCAGCGGTTATACATGTATGTATGTATGTATAATTTGTTACTGAAACAACCGTGTGATGACATTATTGACAATCAAACTTGAGGTATGCATCGAGTGGATTGCATAATGTTGTGATACCAAGGTTTCAGTGTTGTTACCTTGAATTGTTATTAGCCGTAAAGGGTGTCTCGAGAAGTTTCAACAACCAAATACGACTCCAACCAAGTAACTCGAGACGGTTTATTCCTGTTTATTCCTTGATTTCCAAAACCATGTGAGAAAAATACGAATACAAAAATCTTTTATAGCATGCAGACAAAATTATCATAATCGCGAAGGCGCCCGTGCGCTACGGCTAAAGATCATTCGCACGGGCGAATCGGGCGAGATTAATTCACAACAAAGGGGTATCCTCTGAAACACCATAACATCAAAGTCCTCAGATATTATGCATGGTACACGCAACTCAATAGATTCAAGATTACATAAAATTCAAGCATTTAGAGACTTTAAGGTGACATCCACCTTGACAACCAATTTTAAATACGAAGATTTTATTTATTTTTAGTATATTAATGTTAGAATAGCAATATGTATGAATTAAGTCTCGATTGTGGCTAGCTTTTTAGAATTTTATCCTTTCTAGCATCTTGTACTAGCCTTGTTATTTATATTTGTAATTTATTAGTTTCGTACACGACCCCATAAGCATGACACTTTAATCACCTATCGTGTTTATATAAAGTTGATGTATGTACAGTACGTGTAGATGAGGAGTTAAGCCATGAATCAAGAGCTACCAATCGAGGTTTGACTTATAGGCCATTATACAGTATATTCTTTTCTCTTGTGCTAACTGCACTTAATAAGAGCACCTGCTTGTAGGTTAGCTAATAATGCACTTACAATGCTAGCATCCAATGTGAAAATTTACAGCTGTACTTCATCAAATATCTGTTTGCAACATTTCATACCATTTGCTATTTCAGTAACTAAAACTTTGAATTCTGTGATTTGTCACTAACTTTTTTCAATAAACAGTCCATGCTACTTACCTTGCAAAAAATAAAGTAATTAACAAGATTTAAATTCAAAAGATCTCTAAACTCTGCAACAGATGTATGGTCAACTGTTTTTTCCTCCGGATCTGTCAACACAAACAAAACCTTGATGAACAAATGTTGCTATTACCTTAAAGCAACCAGCAACATTTTTAAATTTCTTTCCTTTTAAGCAACATTTTGTCATATACTTCTAGCTATTAAGACTGTATGTTGTATCTTGCTAAGAATGGAGAACAATACTGGAAATAGTCAAATAATTAATCTTCCTTGATATTTAGTGTGTAAGTCCTCAGGGTGAGAATACTCACAGTGGCATCTGTTATAAGGACTTAAACTATACACTCAGTATGAAGGAAGGTTTAACTCAACCATTTCCATCTTGACTCTTTACCGCTCATCAAATCATTACACACCTGAAAGAACCTAATGAGGACAAGACATGACCAGAAAACCACATGAGATAACACTGACAGAGTTGAAGCTAGAAACCAGCTAGTCATAAATTTTACCATTGATAGCAGGCAAACCAATGGAATAAGATTAAGAAAGCACATTTAAGCATGCATACATAGGTAATAATCTTGTTGAGCAGACTGATGACATTATAATTAAGAAAACTACACCCATTTCTCTTACCACTGACAGTAATAAAAGACAACACAAATGGTTGGCTGCCCCTCAAGCAACTATTTGTTATTTTATTGTGCCCTCCAATCACAACTAGATGTGTACAAGCCAAGGCCAAGTCATTTATTAATTAGCTGAAAATTAAATTAACAGTAAGATTAGTAGCAGAAACTTAAATAAACAGTAAGATTAGTTCTGGCTATGAACAACATATAAACAGTTTGGTGTTATGAGGTACATAACACTAAGGCTGCTTGCACTCTTTCCTAATTCTATCAACTGGTATGTTTGACCTATGGTTGCTAACTTTTTTGCATGCCAGAAATACCCACAAAAGCTTGGTTCAAAGATTAAAAGTCAACTAATCTTGTATCTAGTTTCCAATATTTTGTAGCAACATATTTCCCACATTCAGTAGTAAGGAATTGACTAACTTACGCCATCCAGCATTGTTTATGAGGCAATCGATACAACCATATTTTTCAACAGTTTTCTCCACCAAATTCTTTAGCAATAAAAGATAAAACCAAAAGAAAAAAAAAAGAAAGCAGAGTTATGAAGGTTAAAATTTCCTGCAGTTAGGGTTAGCCTAACCCTAACAAGAAACAAAGGATAAAACCACTAACTGCAACTTATGAAAGGAAAAATATGGAGTGTAGATGTGCATCCACTAAACATTTCTTTTAAACAGAATTCAAGTATTTTACATCTTGACAATTCATTGGGTTTGAATGAAATCTCTAGGAAATGCCACATTTTTGCTTCATTCATTATATGCATGGTGGTTCAAAAACACAGTTTAAAAATTACTTAGTCAAAATCTACCACTCACCTTTATTTCATCTTCTTTTGTGACATCGCATTTAATATAGTATGCTTCTCCAGGCCCGGTTGCATTCAGTTCTCCTTCAAGTTTTGTTCCTTCTTCAACTAGCATAAAAATGACAAAGCTTGTCATTAGTCTACACTCAACCCTCCAATATTTTATCTTCAAGCTTTTTAACAATTCCAGCTGGATACTAAGTGATAGAGTACAATAAGCTTAAATTGGTAAAAAATTTTGTCCATTAAAAAACATGGATGTTTACTTACTTCCACGGGCACAAAAAACTACTTTGGCACCAGCTTTGACTAGAAACATCAAGCAAACATTGATAATCAAGTAAATATTTTATAACAAAAGTATGACCATCATAGCAGTTATGCATGGTTCAATAGCCCATTTCCAAGTTGCTGTTTACGTCACTTTCAAAGCGAGCCCTGGTGCACAACAATTCAAATGGAAATGAGTTGTGTATTTAATGACATGCAAATCAAAGCATTACCATTTGAATGTAGCAC
Source organism: Astreopora myriophthalma (assembly GCA_014634185.1). Classification (NCBI taxonomy): domain Eukaryota; kingdom Metazoa; phylum Cnidaria; class Anthozoa; order Scleractinia; family Acroporidae; genus Astreopora; species Astreopora myriophthalma. Next base: position 1,470,142 of record BLFK01000028.1, read on the forward strand.
CAGGACTCACTTTGAACCAGAGGCAAACCACAACTTGGAAATGGCCTATTCTACCCATAGCATCCCTCCCCAGGCAACCCACAGGACACTTGTCCAGCCCTTAAGGCCCAGGGATGGGGAATTGTTCACAGCAGCCTTGTCCTGGGAGTAAGAGGTGGGACCAGTCAAAAAAGTTCTCCTTTTTATTGTGAATTAAGTAAATTCACAGTGGAGGTTATAGGGTGTTGATTTTCCCTGGTTAAAATTTGGACAATTTGAAGCAACTTGTTTAACATGAATACTCTATTCAATGTATAATTCTCAGAGCACTTTAAAACATTAGAATTTGATAGAAAACTTGGTTTTTCTTTTACTTTTTTTACCATTGAGTCTAGATCTATCCACTGGTTGTTAAGCTTCTTAGAGTGAAGCTGGAGTTTTTTTTTTCTCAGTTTTGTTTTCTCTTATAACATGCAATTAACTCTACAAAAGCACTGCAGTGAGTAAGTACATGTAAATAGATTCACCTCTATATTTAAGGTCAATGTATTTAGCTTAGGTACACTAATTGGGGACACTAATTAAGAAATAATACAGCTAGGCCTTCGATGTTTTAAAACTTATTACTCATTAAATAAGAGTCTCATGTTAGCTTATGTACAGAATAAAAACTCTAAGAAAATTTCTTCAAGTTTTGATTCTGTATTTAAATTATAGGATTTATTCTGTATATTATATAAGAAGATTCATTCGTTGTATTGACCACTGAGGTTACAGCAATTGGCATTGTTTGTCAAAATATCTGGAAGATTTAATATTTTTATTGTATTTGTAAAATCAGCTAAATTAGGCATATTTCTTTGATCTTTGCTAAGTTTAGAGCATACAAAATGGTCCTAGATATCATGCTGAATACTTGCCATACATAGCATGTACAGTACTGTTAAAACGTGGCAGTTAGAAATCACTGTTATGCAGCAAGTGAGTGGAGTGCTTGGGTGTAAAAAGCCCAGCCAGCCCAGTGCCAAACTGACCAATAATTATGTTTAGTAAAATTAAGATCATTGAGGATGCGGACACCAAGTAGTTAATAAGGTCCTTGTCAATGGGTCTTGCTTTAGTACTGTATGAAAATCAATATTGCTATCTCTATTTTGTACACAAAACAATAAATTTGTGCTCAATAATGAGTCTGGGGTGAGGAGAAATGTCTTTCCCGAGTGCCAACGGGGAGGGGGGGAGGGGGGTAACAGCTAGAATTGGGTCAATATTCCCTACAACAGCCTTTCAACTTCAAGATTGAAGAACTCTGTTTCATTATTTCTATAATAAGTCGTAAGACAAGTTTCATGATTGCAAAAACTACACTGTACGCCACATCCCTGTCATTCTTACTGGCCTTCATAATTGTTATATTTCGAACTACTGCTAAGCTGCATAAAAATGCTGTTTTTAATTCATTACGAGCTTTCCATTAAAATTTCACAAAAATTGTTGAAAGTTGATTGACCTTAAGGGATAAAATTACATGTACTTGTCCGGTAGCAATATATAAGGAAGTTAAAAGATCACATGATTTTTGATCCGTCTATGGTTTCATACCATATGTACCCTACCGCCTAAAAGCGAGGGCGTCTTTTGCAGGTAAGCACTCTTTCTTGTTCTATATTCTAAGCCCAAATATTTTCATTTCAATGGAAACACACGCTCACCGAACTCCCTGACTACTCCTTCACCGATTCCTTTTGACCCTCCAGTCACGATGGTAACTTTTCCATTGTACCTCAGGTTGGGCGAGACAGCTGACATGTTTTAAGTTTGTGCTGTAGAGTTCACAAAACAGACGTCTTTCAGGCTTAAGAAAAATTAGTTACCTCAGTTCAGAAACAAGACTTTTTGAAGGTGGTTTAGAGCTTACTCTGATCGTGTATTATGGTCGCGTGTGGTCTCTTAGCAGGTCTCTCTTACCGCAAGAGAGTCTGGCGGAAATGAAAGCAAATCTGGGATCTCAAATATCAGGGTAGTTTCTTGAAAGGATTTCTGGGATATTCACCACTGGTATAAACCCGCTGACTCCCCATTACAGTATATTTTCATCATGGCGGCTAGGAGTATTGTGTTTGGTTGCTTTCTGCCTCTTCTTCTCTGTAGCTCGTCGGCTTATGGCTTTATCGACGGCCTTTACTGTGGAACAGAAAACTGCTATGATGGTAAAGAAAAAAACTTCATTTCTGTCTTAACTTGTCTAATACTTTTAACTAGTGGCTAGGACCATAGTCTTCTCTACTGTAATTAACCATGCTAGGACTAAGGCTTGCATGTGTCATTTCATGTTCAGCTCATTGATAGTTCTTCCCTGCTTTGTAGTACTTGGGGTCGTCAGAGGATCTTCTAAGGTAAGTATTCGTAAAATCATCAAAATGTATTTGTATCCAGGAATAACTCCCGACATTTGAACGTGATTATTATTGTCTCATTTCGATACGTAAGCTGCTTAGTTTCAATTATTGCACATAATTATGTGGTAACTTTCATATTTATATTGTCTGGAACGTTGAAAAAGTAAATTTTGTCGTTTGTGTGATATAAAACGCGGCATTATGTTAGCTGCAGTGTCATAAATTATTTCAATTGCAAAAGGGTATATGAGGAAGTATCCCTTTCACGTTGGATTGTGCTTACAATCATCATTAATTTTGAGGTTTTTTATCCCGCAAAGCATACTTTCTGTGTACGTCAGAAGGAAGTGCAATGCGTATTTGAATAGGTGGAGGTGTCAACTAAGTAAGAAGCTAGATTAAAGTAATATTTTGGTGCTAAGTCATTTCTCCACTGACCTCTCTAGTTAAAGTTCAATTTATCAGAGTTAACAAAGGCATGAATAAATGATGGCCTCTTTAAGAAACCTTCAAGATCTGTTTGTAGCATAACAAACAGGTTTCAGTTCTAATAAGGGACCAGTCATTATTTAAGGAGAGGGGGAGGGATAAAAGATGGAGGGGTGGGGAGGGTATTCTAAACTAGTAAGAGGGGGCCTTATTCTTTTCATCACATTCAATTGCAGCGGGACAGACTATAATTGATAGTTGCCAGAACAAATACATATCTAGTGGCTGTAACTGTTCATCAGTAGGATACGGCTGAAATGTGTGCAATTCCACAATTCTTGGATTGCAAACATGTAAAGAAATCTCTGGAGACACTGATAACAATAATTATTATTTATAACTTTTTTGCATCATTGCCGCCATGTTGGTGGTATAAACATAAGAGCTAATGAGGGATCTATTGTTTTCAGGCTCCAACATGGCAGCAGTATTGTTATGTGCAATCCATCAATTTGTTTCGATACAGGGTAGTCATGTTTTTTTAGATTCTGCTGTCTTAATTTACACAGACAAATATTTGTGTTTGTGTAGAAGGGATACCTTCTAAAACATAGAATAATTTCAAGGATCCAAAAAGGGAAGAGCGATATTAACAACTACATCGTGAAATGGTGGTTGGGTGTCTGGGATTTCCAAGGGCTTCCACTGGAGGCCGGCCAGCCAGCCCCTCGACCAAGTAACACTCCCATGGCTGGCAATCCCTCAACCCAGCCATCAACCCCCATGCCAGGCATCCAGGCACCAGTCACACTGACAAGCAAAGGAAAAATAGGGAGGGGAGGCAGAAAGCAAGCCAACTGGGTGAAGCAGCACAAGAAGACCTGTAAGATCTCCTACAAGTGCGGCCATCCATGTGACTGAGGAACCACGTGAGCATGCGCCTAGGCCATGCACTACTGACCGCTACTGCTCTTTGAAGATAACCGTGCTGCCAATCTGTGCTGCTTTGTTGTTAACTTTTTTAAATTGCATTTAACTGCATTTAACCTAGTAAAAATAAAAATTGCTTCAAACTTAAGTGTAGTGGTCTCTGAAATTGATGCTGACCAATACAGGTCCATCTCCAACCTAACACAGCCTGCTTTATTGAATAATTTTGGTTGCAGTACATTTCCACCTAACAAATGTTTTTCTCAGTTTAGTAGCCTGTGAAGTAATAAAATATGTTTTAATAGTGGTGTGCTAATCATTGATTATAGTCCATCATTGATTGAAAACCTTAAGCGATGCAATAATCTATTATGGAAAATGTACAATCAATTATCGCGGAAAAATAAGAAAAAATCTTCTTCACAAATAAAATATTTAAATAATATATAATTTATTATTGTTTTTATTTGTTGAAGGAGAAAACAGGTTTACAAAATACTGTTATTGTGAAATCGAAATGATTGTCATTAATAAAAGTGGTCCACAGTCAAAAAACTTGGAAAGTTTATATTACTTTGACTCGCACGCAAGTGAAAAAATACAGGGAATTCTTATAAAGAGATTTTTCCGATCTCTATGAATGTTTTTGAATTTTCGACTGACTAAAATCGATCACTTGACTCTGAAGATTGCTTCCGCACAGGTTGTCGAAACGTCAGTCAACAACAACAGTCCTTCTCAGGACTCCAGTCACCCAGATGATCATTTTCAATTGAGGTACAATTACTGATGCTTGAACTACCTTGCACTCATAACACTGAAATGACAAGCAGTGACAGTCCATTGATGTACAAGGTAGTGTTATAAAAGGCATCACTTTATGGTCTCACCCAGTGTATCATGTGGCATTGCCTTTATTAAGTTGACTACAAACAAAACTATGTTATGGATACCTAAATTAATTTATTGATCAAAAGAGGGGGGACCACCTGCCATTTTCAGACCTGGGAGAATGGGTCCTTGGTGAAATTTTTGTCTTTCAATATAATAGATTATTTTTCCCTATCCTCTCTCCATGAATAATGACCAGTCCCTAGAACTATATTTAGTTGCTCATGTTGTAGGCAGTCAGCAAATGCTGGTATTTAATAACATCCTGATCTTGGCATGGTCATTTTTTTACAGGTAGAAATATCTAAAGCATATAGGAAACGTGCTCGACAGTTCCATCCTGATAGATACAAGGTATTATTTAACATTTTAAGAAAATAATATTGGAGCTGGCATTATCTACAACATTACAAGTAAATTAAATTGTTTATAGTCTTAAATGAGACCATCGGTCAAATGTGACTTTTCACGTATTTGACAGTGCTGTTCAGTCCAGTTCCACTTCAAAGTAAATAAGTCGGGCCCTTATCAGCAAACCATTAGGAAGGCAACAAAAAACTGTCAACACTATGAAAACCCTTTTAGGAATGTAGATCAGCTGTTGTTGTGGTATCTTGATTCTTAGTCATTTCATTTTGAAACTTAATAATTTAACTTGGTGCGTCAGTAGTCAGTGGTTGAGGTCTAATGTAATTTTAATGTCTTTGAAAGAATTCTTTTTTCAACAGGGTGAAGATGCTGAAGCTAAATTTCAGCTTATAGCAACTGCTTATGAGGTAAGCCTATTTTTTGTCACATTGAAAGCCAACTGTTCAACATTTTTGCATGTAACTTTTATTTTAGACTTAGCAAAGCCTAGGTTCAAATAGGTTTTAGGGTATCCAAGGAACAATGCTATTGGTAACTTGTACATTTCTAAGGCTGACACTGTTGAAAGCAATGGGCCCTTTGCATGAAATTGTCATATGGTACAAAATCAGCCCTTCTGGATGGCAAGCTACATGTATGTACTGGCACATCCAAAACAAGGAAAAGTGATGCTTGGCTGGTTGTAATAGCTTTTTGGGGGGAGACTGTTGCATTCTTTTGCCATCCAGCATGACAGATTTTGTACCATGTGACAGTTTCATGTAAAGAGCCCATTGTTATGTGTTTTCGAATGTTTGAGATGGATCCTGGGTCCAAGTTCATGGAATGTGGTTGTTTCTTGAGGTTGTTTGTATTGCCAAGTTGAACTTGTTTTTACTCTTTATAAATAGCCAGCTCGCAGTTACTGCTTACCCTAACCTTATTATTTTAGTTAGTTCACTGGTGAAGAGCTACTCTGTATAATTACATGCCATGGTTAAATAAATGACTCTTATTGAAATTTCAGGTCTTAAAAGATGATGAACAAAGGGCAGATTATGACTATATGTTGGATCATCCAGGTGAGCCATGTACTCTGTTAAGATCAGGTCAAATATATTAGGTTTAACATAATCTATTGTGATGGGTGTGCCCCTTTGTATATTGAACAGATAAACCAATCAGTCCTTAATCCAGAGTTTCCTAAATTAAGTCAGGTAAAGCTAAAAGGATACTGACCTTTAAGTTGGCCTTACACACCATGTGAAATTAACCGTGCTACAACATCTTTTCTAATTGTGATTCAACAGAGGAGACATATGGTCATTATTATCGTTACTACAGAAGACAAGTGGCCCCCAAGGTGGATGTACGAGTGGTCATTGCAGTATCAATAACAGTTGTTTCCTTATTACAGGTACAAATGCCAGAACTAATGTGGGCTTCCAGTATTCCCATAAACAATAATGTACAGGCCATATCTTTTAGTCGGATTTTGGGCTTGAAATCCAGGCTTCGATTATATATAAAACCATCTCTTGATTGAGGGTTAGGTGGTATAAATTGCGTGGTACATGTACAAGTCTTGTCCTTCTTTAGTCCTTTCAAGCAACTGATATTTTTCTTACTTGATCTACTGAACTCTGACAATGATCAAACCTCCATTCCTTTTCAAAGCTCCTTTCAATTTTGCTCCACAGCCTGTAACTTCAACAATAATCTTTCCACCACATGCAAGAGTGGGAGAGTTCTTTTCCTGGTGTCCAGGCTTCTTTCTTTAAAATTGTTTGGTTACTAAGTATCAGTAAATGTAACACTCAGCATAAAATGCTTTTGAAGTAGACAATCCTTTCGTCGGGCAACATAATGGAAACATTTTGCGAAAAGAGTGTCTTGATGATCAAATAATTTTTATCCAGAGTACAGCACAGGTACTTTTAAAAGTGGATTGATCCATTAAAGTGCGCAACAAACACAATATGTTAAAAATTTTGTAAACGATAACTAGGGTAATCATTTCATTTTAGTATCATTTTCAGCTGTGAATATAAGAATTCGGTGTTATATTCACCACGCTACCCGGTGAATATAACATTTTGGAGGCGCGGCTGCTAAGCTAAGCAAGAACTTTTTGTGCCTTTTTATCGTGTTTTAGCACGTTGTTTTGCACTTTCTTATGTTCACCGCTGAAAATTATACTAAAACAATTATTCGCCTCAGGCTCAGTGAATATTGGGGAATATTTACCTCGACTACGTCTTGGTAAATATTCACCAATATTCACTGAGCCTGAGGCGAATAATTGTTAAGTATATATGTGTAGACTTCAGTTACCACAAGAAAGTAACAAACTTTGAGCTTTTACTTTTTTCTTGACATTGATCTCCACTTAAAGGGTTCCAGCTTATCTTCAAGTGCAGTTTGCACAGGAGTCCTTACAGTATTTATTTTGTCTTGTTTTGGAAGTTTACTGCTGGGCTGAATTCGGTCTTCAAACTTGTTAAAAAAGAACAAGTTGAAGTTGGTATTCCCAAATAATGTCACTAGCCAATGCATGAGATTTAGTTCCAGTGCAATTGCAATTATTATGTATTCGTGTCAGATCATCAGCGTTCTCCATTGTGGACTATGGGAGTGAGATAATGGATGAAATGATATATGAAGTGAATCATATATTGAACTGTGGATATGAAATCAAGTGAAGCTATGATCCTCGCAGTTATGAACGCAATTTTAGCAATCGAGTAGGGAAGCCTGAAAAAATTCAGGACTTCAATGGGGTTTGAACCTGTGACCTCACGATGCGAGGATCATAGCTTCACTTGATTTCATATCTGCAGTTCAATATAATTTTTATGATTCACTTCATATATCATTTCATCCATTAATTCATTCATCACGGGAACATTTGAACCCACAAATGACCAGCTCCCAAGAACAAGAATTTTTTCAGGCTTCTCTACGCAATTGCTAAAATTGTTTTTATAACTGTGAGGATCATAGCTTCACTCGAAAGTAAGATAATCTTCTGTTTACAGTACGTGCAAAGTTAGGAATGGATGGGAAATGAAAAATCCTTCAAACATGTTCCCAAATGAAGAGCAGGAAATGTATACTGTTGTTGTATGTTCATAAAAACATAATAATGCTACAAGTGGTTGAGGTAACATCAGGTGGAATTTGATAAGTCTGTTTTTTTCTTTTTCAGTATCTTCATGGTTGGTCTCGATATAATGAAGCTGTGAAGTATGCTTTGACAATGCCAAAATTCAGAAACAAGGTGAGTGCAAAAAACTAAGAATTTTACAGCTGTTGTCATGTAAAGCAAAAGGGAAAAGTCAAATACCTTACTTTACTCCGGCTAGGTTAACAGAAGGGCATTTCTGTCCAATAATTCTCAATAAGATGGTAATGATAACTTCAAATCTTTATGTCAATGACAGAGGTAAAATGCATTTAATGGAAGGTGATGCCTTAGGGGTGGTAGGTTAGGTTTATAATAGCTCAGTCATTCATTTAGTAAATCAAAGGCCTTATTCACAAATGAAAGCCTTTCATGTCTAGTTTCTCCATATCAAGAGCTTTTATTAACATCTACCAATGCATCTTAGCACCACAGGAAATTGGCCCTCATCTTGTAAGTGCTATCTGTGGATAATTAGTTTGCAACATTGGATCTACAGTTGACTCCCGATAACCTGGCCCTCGCTAACTTGAAGCAAAATCGACTTCCCCAGGATTTCCATCATACGTTTTACCCTCAGTAACTCAAACCCTTGATAACTCGAACCTTCCACTAACTTGAAGCAATTTTCGTTTCCCTTCAGGTCATTCTCTGTATACTTTTAGACTTGATAACTCAAGCCACGTCTGTCAATACATGACAAGTCGAAACAAACAGTGTACTGCAGTCCAAAACATTTAATTTATTTTCAAGCAGCGGTGAATCTGTCCTTTTTTTTCATTACACAAAATGTGTCAGTCCAGTTTAGGTTTTGTTGGTTAGGGTTAGGGTTAGGGTAATTTCTACAGTAATTTAGTGTTCCATTTTCACTCAACTTCTCTATATTTAAATTTGATTAAAATAGATACTGTATGAATATAGAAACAGTAAACACCGGTTTTCCTTATTTCCGGTCCTTTGTTTTCAACTCCTGATAACACAAACCTTTTTCAATTTCCCTTGAAGGTTCGAGTTATCGGGAGTCGACTGTATTTGCATGTTAGTAATTATAATAATCTGCCGACCAGCTACCAGTAGCTCAGTCAGTAAAGCACTGGACTCCCATGCAGGAGGTCGCAGGTTCAAAACCCCAGCTGGACCAACACTCAGAGTCTAAATAACTGAGGAGAAAGTGCTGCCTTTAAATTCGATCATCTCAGAACACCACCATGGCTTCCAGAAAGGACGTCCATGAGAGACAACTAATTGCAGTCATTCATGAGAAGGCGAGCATCTTTAACATCCACAGTCAGCTCGATGTGATCTTCCTGGATTTCGTGAAAGGGTTCGACACCATACCCCACGAAAGGCTCTTTCTTAAAGCCAATTTCTTTTGCACTACCAGGAAGCTAAATATCTGGCTCCACAATTTCATTATTGGTGGACGACAACTGTTTTGTCTGGTGTCCCTCAGGGCACTGTCCTGGGGGGTTAACCCCTTTGTCAACGATAGTGTGCTTTACTGCCATATCTGTTCCCTGGCCGACCATGATACACCACAGCATGACCTGCACCAGCTTTAGGGAAATGGGTGACAAATGAACTTTACCCCGACTAGATGGAATACCATGTCCATTACTCTCATACGCCAGTCATTGGCGTTTTTTGTACATGTATACCCCTTTGGAGGGAGTCACATGCCAGAAATACTTGGGGGTCTACTTCACCTGCTCCCTCAGTTGAGCAAAGGAGACAGTTGACGGTGAAGAAGGCAAACAGGATTGTTGGAATACTCCAAAGGAATGTTGTGCCCTGTAGTCCTGCTGTTAAGGAGCAGGCCTATCTGACCCTTGTGTGCCTGGTCTGTGAGTTTGCTTCTGCCGCTTGGTCTCCTTACCCGCAAAAAGACATCAACTGGGTAGAATCTGTTCAGCGCCATGCAGCTCAGTCGAAGCAGCAGTGTTGGTGCCATGTTGTCAAATTTGGGGTGAAATATTTGGGAAGAATTGCTGATTTGACAATGCTTTTCAAGATTAGGACAGACAATGTTAGGATATCTTCTCCTAATGACTTGCACAAGGTGGCTTCTCCTTACTGTATGCGTGCCAGCATGCAGCTCTGCCTCCTGCTTTTGTAAATGCTGATTTTGTGGCTGCATTTCATGCTGGCATTTCCAGCAAAGTAGTCAATTTGAGCTTTGCTTATATCACTGAGCTAAATGCTAGCGTGAGTAATTTGTTCACTAAGTTAGCTCATGTTGTATATAATACAACTGTATATTGCGTGATGTCAATTTGTTTTGTTTTGTTTTTTCCTCTACATTTCTTTTTTTTATTCTCACCCTTGCTGTCATATGTACTATCTGAGCACTCGTGTGCTGACCGCCAATTGATGGATTAGCTTACAACAGGAAATTACATTAATTAAAGATAAAGATAAAGCCTTTGTAATGACAAGGATGAAAAACCATTGGTCCCGTCTCACAGCACCTGTGTGGGACATTAAAGATCCACACACTGTTCAGAAAGAGAAGGGCATGGTATTCCCAGTGTGGTGGTCTGTCCCTCTCACTCATTCTGTATTCTGTTCTGGGGGCACCTGTGAATTCTTCTGGTCATTAGATATGATTTTGAACTGCACAATAGGTAGTCTGGCAAAGTCCCCCACATAGTGTTCTAAATTGCATTTAAATATAACATGTAGAAAATGCACTATGTAAATCCTATATCATGATTTTAATGCTTTCATTGTTTTGTTGTTTCTGGCTGTCACTGGCAGGGAAGGACAACACAAAGCATTTCAAACATTAAAAAAAATTCAAGAATTAAATTTGTGAAGAAAAGAAAAAAATCGAATTTATAACGTGGGCTGCCACAGGCTTCCCATGTAAATAGCATTAAAACACTAAAAGAGTTAACAATAAGAATAGTAAGCTATTGGTAATGATTCTAAAAATGATAACCATGTTATTGCGTGGTTATTCATTATTGTTGTCTTTAATTTGTGTACATCTGTTTTCATTTCATTGGTACGACCACCATTTTTTTTTATTATCTTTGTTACTGTTGTAATTTCTTACCCAGGCCATGCAGAGAGCAAGAGAGGAAGGGCTTTTAAATAACTTGAAAAGGGGAAAGAAATCAAAGGTGAGACCACAAGATGTATAACAAATGGTATTTAATGGTATAAGTGTTCATGCATGTGTATTTTACTTGCAGGAAGAACTTAGAGAAGAAGAAGAGTCCATCCTCAGAGAAGTTGTGGAGAACTCTCTGGATATCAGGTCTGTGTCCTGGCATCGTTCTTTGCTTTTATCGTTTTTTTTTTTTTTTTTTTTTTTTTTTTTTTTGTTGTTGTTAGTTTGGATTAACTGACTTCATACATAGTTTTGGTTGTTGTCATGTAAGCCATACTCTTGATCATCTAGCCAAGGCTTAAGTGCCTAATTGTTAGGGTTGGGGTTACTGTTTTAGCTCCTTTGTTGTCTTTGTTTTACATCATTCATGAGTTTTACAGGTTCTTACACTGAGGACAAGCCATATTATTATCTTCTCCCTTTCCTAACTGTTCATTGGATTCTATGTTATTGTTTTATTGCATTTAGGGGTGGATACAGTAAGCCAAGAATAACAGATGTCCTTTGGTTGAGAATTGTTCTTCTGTGAGTTCTAAAGTTGTAGGATATTTCAGTCCTTCAACAGTAGGTGAACTTGAGTTTTAACCGTGGTCTCGTTTGTTTGTTAGTCCATATACGATATTATGCTACATTGCGTGGTTACTGCGTTGGTACTGGAAATTCACCATCACAAAAGAGGAATATGGGGATGAGGAAAAGGCTTACCTTATAAGGAAAAATATGGGATTGAGTTGCATGCAATGGGATGCTATGGAGGCTGCACAGAAACGTGGGTTCTTCTCACGCCAGCTGTGGATTGAGTCTAATTATCAAGTATGTCTTTTGAGGGATTGTATCATTTTTCTTTTAGCTTACTGAAGAATAACCAGGTAAAAATGAGGATTTGCAGTCCATGCATCCACTTTCACTAATAATTAGAAACATAACTGTGAAAAAGGTACCCAAATTATAGAATTAATAGGAATCCTACAAGTAAATTGTTACAATGACATCATGTTAATTTAACACTGTAATCCCTGCGTATGGTGCAAAGTAATGCCAAATTTGTTGCCTTGAAGAAGTGACCGTTGAGTTGGTTGATTGCTCAGTTACTCAGTTTTTCATACTTGGAGTTAAAATCATGGAGTTTGCAACACAAAATGTTCAATGAAAGTGTTTCAGCTAGATCAAACATGGGAAAGCATTTTAATAGCGTGATCCAACGTGATGTTGAGCAAAAATGTTTGAACATTTAGCCAGTGCTTTAAGGGGAAGGGGTAGATTTTTTTATCTTTCCAGTTGACCGGTATCAAACCAAGCTGCAAACAAGTTCCAGCTGGACAGGGAACCAGCTTTGAGATACTGTAACTTTAGAAATGCTTTTGTATTCAGGAGTTCAAACAAGAACAGGAAGAAGAGATGAGGATTAAACTTGCTCAAAACAACAAGTACAAAGCCTACAGGTAATCATGACTTTTCATTTGTTACTTTACAACTAACTGAATGCGCACATAATCGGTGCGATCTTGTACATTACAGAATGTACTGCTTATGTTTCGCCCTGGCTACCAGCCTTTCTAAATAGCTGTGATTGTTCTGCATGTGATCATTTGAGACTCGTCAAGACTAAACACCTGCTTTGTTTTTCAGACGGTATATGAAAAAGGGAGGACCAGGCCAGATGACATTTATCGAGGATGATTAACTATTTTAATGACAGAACGAATCTGAATGTGGATCTTTGTTGTTGACACTTACACAGCTAACTGTTCCTTCCCTTTTGGTTTTTGGACTTTGCAAATAGTTCTAGAACAGTGCAAGCAACCCAAAGTAATTAGCAATTGACAACAAAACTACCTTGGAAAATACTCTCCATTTATTATATAGGCAAATTGGTCCGAGATTAAAAGGAGAATTCTGATTGGTTCTCAGAGCTAAGATGGACCGGTCACAAAGCAGCGGATATAGGTTGCCAAACTGTTCCCATTTTCTCGGACATAAAAAGAAAAATGCGAGAATTTTTTTTTTTTTTGGTTATGTCGGAAGTCCAGTACGAATTTTACTCTCCAGAACCGTTGACAGAAGCAGGCGAGGCAAGTACCGAAAAAGAAGAGAAAACCCTGCGCAAGAGAGCCAATACAATAAAAACCTTATTGAACTAGCTTGTTCGGTCCGTACTGGGAAAACAGTGGTCTCGGTCCATAAACTTGCAAAAAAAGGAACTCGACCAGTATTTTCCCAGTACGGACCGAACAAGCTAGTTCAATAACATCTATGTATTTAGTGTGAGAGAAATATGGGTGTCAATGCCGTTTAGTTTTATCAAACATCACCCTTGTAGCGATTTGATTCAGTAGATTAAAAGCAGCATCATGTGGTGTTGGTGTTAGTGTTTTTTAGCAACTCAACTCTCATTCAACTGAAACTCAAACTTGAGTAGACCGAATTCATAAATGGCGGCTATTAAATTATTCCTTTTTCTTTATGCTAATTATCCTCACTAGCTTCGTGAGCATGTAAAAACA
>BLFK01000028.1:1488920-1494834 GCA_014634185.1 Astreopora myriophthalma
GTTATTCCAAGTTAGAGAAAGCTGACATATTAGAGATGACGGTTCAACATTTAAAAAATCTTAAAAATCAGCAAGTTGCAGGTATGTGGAGCTATCCTATTCTACTTCGTGCCTCCTTTCTACAGTTCTTCATTCGTCTGTAAACGAATATTCTGTGTAGTTCACGTCCAAAGTAGTCTTTACCCAGCCTTAAGTAAGGTCCGCATAAAGATAATATTTTATTTCTGCAAATACAAACCGTCTTTCAGGTATTCCGCCATCAAATCAAATTTCTCTTGCCAACTACCGTGCTGGTTTTAACCAGTGCGCATCAGAAATCACTCGCATGTTGACTGGTTTGGGCAACACAGACTCAGCCTTGCGGACAATGCTACTGGAACATCTGGCCACCCGTTGTCTGGTAACCAAGCCGTTGGATGTTGCTGAAACAAAAGGACATATGTCTCAAGCATCGTATACAAGTCAACTGATATTACCGAAGCCACAAGCAGCAAATGGTTTGGCCTTTGTTTCCCAGTCACATAGTGGTCAAAAACTATTTCAAACCACCCAGTATCAGTTAGCTCCTTATCCCATATCAAACGGCAAAGTTGCAGTGTTACTACCAACAGTGAATCCTTTCCTTATGGAGTCGAGTTCCGCTGCGACGCAGCCTAGCTTCATTCCCGTTTTTGGTAAAGATCCTAACGAGAGTGTATCTCAAGGGGGACTGGTACACATAGGAATGGATACCAGGCCTTTTTTCTGGAAATCACCGTCATTAAAGCAATGATACAGTATCTTTTATTGAAATTTGTTTCATCCCTTAAACTCTCCATACATATTTTTCTCATTTTTGAAGAGGTTATCACGGCGATAAACAATACTGAATTCTCATATTTTGCTTCAATTCATGATACGATAGAATGCTTACAAGTTATGGTTACGATATGAGATCAGTGACTTTTATTGAAAATGTTAAATACTGGCCAGAAAATAATAAATAGTTTTCTGCTATGACTTCACGATATTCCTTTTCCCTTTCGAGTCATGTTTCATTTGCTGTTCAATATGACACCCAGGCAAAGGCCATGCAGTTTTCTTTCTTTTTTAGAGTTTTCTCCGACATCACAGTGTGATGTGAAACATAATTATTTCTTACTATGTGAGAAATTTCATATTAATGAACCAGTTGAATGGACCAACTAAATGGATCTAAATGGGGTTTGATTACTCCAAGATTATTAATTATTAAGATTATTAATAAAGGCAATGTATCATTGCTGTTTCTGCGCCGGTTTAATTTCTAGTTTAATGGACCAACTAAATAAGATTTTAAATATTCCTTGAATTTCCATTATTAATAAAGTCAGTGTATCACTGTTTCCGTGGTGTAATGTTTTGTGTTTGCTTGCATCAGTTTCGAAATAAAGATTACAATCTTGGGTATTTCACTTGGCAAATTAAGATTACCCCTTCCCGCATTTTACTGATGGGAAAATGGTGCTGATTGCTGTGCGCAACCAAAAAGTCAGTTAAGTTCTCTTTTTATTTTGTCCATGATTGCAGCTATACTTTAGACAATTGGAGCTGTATTCGGCTTTGCTTTATAAAAGAGTGCCGGTAAGCAAAAAATGTTGGACCGCATCCATGCTCGAGAAAACAACACCGGACAAATCTCTACAGACTTTCTCTTCTTAGCCTAGTAGCTTTTATTTCAGTTCTATGGCTAAGAGCAATGGCATGTTATATAAGAATTCAGTAACTCTATGGATGTACAAACAAAACAGTTTTCCTTAATTAATTATAGACTGAAGAATTTTTCTCTGAGTCATTTCCCTGACAATGGCTCTGACTTCAACCAAAACCTAAACTGATTTTTTAGTTATTGTATAAAATGCCCTCTGTGAAATTAGTTTTTCCGGCAGTACAATCATTTCTTGAGTGTCTGAAACCTAAACCCATAGTGCTCTTGAGTATAGCGATCACATGGAAACCAGGCATAAAAGTCAACTGATTAGACTGCTGAATAAATCCATCGATGCTGGGCGAGGCTTAAAATATTCTGGTCACGGTAAAAGTGATTGTCGCTAGTTTCATCTCCTTTCGTTCTCAAAGGCAGCTGTAGTGTGATTTCTTAACAACATATTTTAAGAAAGAATGTACAATGCACTTTAGGGCTGTGCAAGTTTTTGGCGTCCGTATCTGTTAGGTGTTGATGTTTTGGTTATTCATAAATAAACATAGACGCCAAGGCTGGTCGTGGGAAAATTTCAGCGCCTTTTGTTTCGCTCGAGGCTGGGCCACCTTATAAGTAAACCTGATCGAGCGTGAATCATGCCAGCACAATGTTTCGGCACGTGCAGATATAAACAGTTATTGTTAAAAGTGAACATTTAGTTTAAACATACCTATTAGTGTTGTTATGCGTGAATTGTGTTTGTCGGTTGAACCAATGAGCGTTAACCGTTCCCACGGACATGGTTAAGAAAAAACAATGGGTTTGTCTGTTTTCAGTTAATGAAGTTTTAATAAGAACTTTTGTGTGCGCATGGATCACTGTAGAGCAACCACATAATAAGGTTTTCAAACAACAGTTTGATCTCTGTTGCCTTGCATGCTATGTTGCTGTAAGCCAATCACTGTCTGCTGTTCTCACGGTCTGTTAACCCAAGTTTATTTACAACTTATGTTAAACGCGTTTTCATTGGCCGTTGAGTTACACTTTTTAATTTGCGAAAATACCTCTAAAATTTTCACACCATCGCAAAAAATTACGGCGTTTATATAAGCAGATTAAGAGGGCTTGAGAAACGGGGGCAAAAAATTGAGCTCTGCATACGCGAAGGAAAACCCGAGGATTTTGGTAGAAAAAGAAATGGGTCTTGAAAGTCCCTCAGAAAATTCCATACTCGATAACAGACGAAAGGTAAGGCATTATCATCTCTCTCAAGCTCACGAAACAATTGGCTTTCTAAGTTCTAATGAAACAGTGGGTGTTTCTGACACCGTTTTGGATGTTTTTACAGTCTTCAAAGCCTTTAATGGAAAAGAGGCGCCGAGCAAGGATAAATCAGAGCCTTAATGAGTTAAAAAACCTCATCTTAGAGGCTATGAAAAAAGACGTAAGTAAAACTGACATGAATTACTGACGCCGTTAGATCGATGTAGGCCTCCTTGCCAAACTGAAAAGAAGCTCTTTTTACACCACGGATTGCCGCGCATCTTGCTTGGAAAAAATGTAAATTTGTTGCTTCATTTACGCAACGAAAGTAACAAGTTGTTATCCCAAAAATTTAGGTTTAAGGCGGCAAGAAAGATCAAAACTGATCATTTACTTCTTCAGACTTCCTGTTACTCAAAGCTCGAGAAAGCAGACATTTTAGAGATGACTGTGCGTTATCTGCGCTCAATCAGGAATCAAAATATGACAGGTTAGTAAAATGATCACCGCTAATACCCCCAGAGACACTACAACGGGGTATATTAAATTGTACACGATCCACAGCTACGTACAATATCACTTGTTATTTCAACAGCTTGTGTGAACACCAATGACCCTAACACCATCGCGCGCTACCGAGCAGGGTATAACGAGTGTGCCAATGAAGTGACGCGCTATCTGATGTCACTCGACGGCCTGGATGCTCAAGTTCGCGCACGCATGCTGGCACAGCTCGCTTCTTATTGTACACCATATGCTCCTGTCATAAAACCAGCCCAGTCTGCAACAGACAATCTACAGCAGATACAACAACCACAAGCAATCAGTATACCATTGGCACCGCCTTTAGGGTCCGCCAGTTTTACTGTTCCATCACAGAATCTTGTAACGAAGCACACAGAAATAGGTCCAGGTGTACTAAACGCCACCCAGTTTCATATTGTTCCAGGACAGTTAGCTAACGGTAAAATCGCCGCAGTTCTCTTACCTAGTCAAAATTCACCGCTAGCTATGGTTTCTAGTCCTCAGTTGATACCTTTTTTCAATAAAACCCTTCAATGTTACTCTGATTCACAACCGTCTCCGCTTGGACCAGAAAATGATCCCCTTTGGAGACCGTGGTAAATCAGAGAAATTTTTAACAACTTGTTAACATTCAAGCTTCCTTTCTTTTACCTAAAGCTTAACCCTAACCGGTCAAAAGAAACCTAATAATTTGTAAATTTCTCTTTAATTGCTGAGTTGTTTCCTTTTCTCAAACACAATCCAGACAAGCTTCCGTATTATTTCGTGAGGAACATTTAAGTGTGCCTCTTTGCACAAATGGAACAATTTCAAAATCTATAGGTTTTTATTTCTGGAAGAATGTTGGTACTGTTTATTGTTTACTGATATAAAAGGTACATTATAATCATGTGCAATCAGTTTAAATTATCATAGTTTAGTACTTAGTTTACCGATCGAACATCCATGAGACAAGGCCAAGCAATTCAGTTCTTGAGAATGATATTTTTTTCTAGAAAGTGACACAGGCTTACTCAGAAAAGATATGCATGATGATTGTCCTGCTTGTACTTTATGAACCTCAGTAGTTTAACGACTTAGCTCCTACGCGTCTTCTATAGCTCAGTGGTAGAGCATCCCATAGTAATTGAAAGGTCATATCTTCGACCCCCCCCGCCTCAGAAGAATTGGAATTCTTTTTCGAGGATAAGCCTGCGTCACTTTCTTCCTTCACTCACTTTTTACCGGGATGAACACCTCATCTCTTTCAATTCAATTCTAAGTACCGAAGCCCACAGAGCTTTATTATTATTATTGTTATTATTATTATTATTATTATTATTATCATAGAGATCAATGCTATAAATTAAGTTGGCTGTCCTCTTCAAATTTTAGGCTACAACATGTAGTTAAGTAAGTAAAGGGTGTCAAAATTAATGGAAATCTTAGCCTAACAGATGAATTAGGCAACTTAAGCTCAGGCGTTTTTGAGCGACATGCGTCAACCAGAAGTGAACACTTTTCCTTTTTAATGTTGCTTAGCACATTCCACGTTTGCACTATTAAATATTGTTGCTCTTTTAGATACGATTTACCCACGAAAACACTTGACTTGCAAGCCGGAATAATAAAGTTCAGTTCCGGTTGACGTCCATCGCTCAAAAACGGTTGTGCTCAAGTTCCTTATTACTTCTTTTGTTCGGATTTGTACTGTACATTAATTTATTCACTTAATATGGTGCCCGAATGAATAGAATCAAGAGTGAAACTGCATGTTACCGTGTAACCTAAGCAAGGACATTTTCATTTTTTTTTGTTGGATTTAGGTAGACAATTAGCCCCGAGATTCATCAACAGTGACCTGAACATCACAATGAGCAATAGTATTTATATCAGTCATGTGATATATATTTCATGGCGGGTGCGTATATCATAATGCACATTTTTGTTATGACTTGTACAGTAAGTTTATGTTACTAGAAATTATCATTATAGTTAAATTATTAAAAACGAAGCAAAATATTTTAGTCCGCTTCAGTCTGCAGTGCTTTGGTGAAGAGTAACATTTCACGGCCCGAACATGACCAAAAAGGGAAACTATTGGATACTTTTGCCTGGGAACCCAGTCGAAAACTACCGTTTTTTCCCCCCGTGTCGCAAATTGTGGTCGCTTCGTGCCTTCGTACTTTATAAGGTTAATCTTAGAATGCAATTGGGTCACAGACGGTTCAAACAAACTATGTGGCCGTTGATATCTATATCTTTTAACATCGCTAAAATCCATGATATCGTCATGTACTGCTATCACAATCACATGTTTTATCAAAATAAACGTATCTTTTACCTGAAATGATGTGTGCTGTCATCCTTGTGGCTGAAACCGACGATTTGAGGGATTTGAGTGATTTGAGGGGTTTTGTGTTCGATGTTTACCCCGAGCGTAGTGGCGTTCCATTTTTTATTCCCCCCCCCCCCCCCCCCCCCCCC
>BLFK01000028.1:1503639-1543346 GCA_014634185.1 Astreopora myriophthalma
TTCGTCTCGGTCCATAAAAATGCAAAAAAAGAACTTGGCCAATATCCAGCCATCCTGACCTCATGCTTGGTCAATCACGCATATATACGAGTTGAACAGAGAGGTTGAGGGGACAAATTTGCATTTTCCCTTGTTTTTACAAACTGATAAAAAGGGTTTCCTTGAAATTTTAAAGCAGTTATTGTTTAACCTTGATTCAACATAGTGCAAAGGGACCAGGGAATTTATTGTATTGGGTTTTCGTTGTATCAAGCTGCTATGTTTATGGGGTCAAGAATATAGTTATTATACAGACAACTTTGTGAAGTGGAGGTTCTTCAGTTGAAATCAGTAGGATCATTTGCAAAGCACTTGTTTTAAAATGAATGTCATCCAGTACAGTGGTTTATAGCGAATATTAACTAGAAGGAACTGCAGTATCAGCCCACATTTGACTCTGTTTTAGAAAGGACTTCAAGCAATATGTCATTTCCGAGTTCACTTCAGCCTCTTTTTCAAAGCGAGTCCAAGTGCGAAGTCTTTCTTATTAAAATGATTTTTTCCTTCATGTGCAAAGTAAAACTAATTACTATCACAAAACTTTCACACTTGGACTCGCTTTGAAAGAGGCTGACATAAACTTGGAAATGGCTTATGAAATTTTATAAAATATTGCCTCTCAATTTTGTCTCCAATATTTGGGGCAAATGTCTTCAGAGAAACTTGTATAATTATAATTCATACTGTACTTGTGCACAAACCTCACTTCTTTTTTTGTTTAGTAAACAAAGACTGGAAGAACACACTTCACTTGAGAAAAGCAGTATTTCTTTTATGAAAACAGTAACTATTGCTTCTAATCAAGGGATGAATCAATGGGAACACAACTGTAAAATGAGTGATAATACCACAATATCAAGACAAATAACATCAGTGGCAACAGTATTGAAGTAAAATTATTCACTTTAGTCTTAAGACAATTTTGTAAGTAAATTATGCGTACCAGTATGACTCTTTCTAACATAACAGATGTTAGACTACCTAAAATTCGACATCACTAAAATATCAAACTAATTCAGGAAAATCAATGACAATATTCTTTGAGATCTCATGAATCCAATAATATGAATTTAAAGGCAAATTGAACATTTCTAGTAATTCTGTGCTCATCAGTAGAAACAGCTACGCAGTATTTTGGAACACCCATTCCTTCAATCTTCACGGCTGAGACAAACTTGTCTTTTTGGGTACATAATGACGACAACGGAGCGCACTTGTATCATCAAAAAAAAAAAAAGGCTGTTAATCACAGCCCCAATGTGTACATGCAAACTCCAAAATAATGATAATGATTATTAGTGTTTGCCAGTAAGTTGATTATTCAGAAGAGTTGGTAAGGTGCAGTGTAGTCATGTCCATTGTCGTATGGATACTTCACAAAACAAAATGATTCAGCAGGTGTCAGAAAATCATACAAAGTGGTGCATACCATATTATGCTATTAATAGAGGTCATCTATTTCCCACTTACTTGGCAACACTAACATACACTGTATGCATTGGAACTTGAAACAAAAAGTAAGTTTCACTTTTGTTTGAGATGAAATGATTGTTGGCTGAGAATGTTTAGGACATTCACGATGACACGGCCTTGCCTAAGAATAATGGACAAAAAGGCTTAAGAATAATAGATATAACTCTGTGTCTGAATCAGGAGCTATTATGTCCAATAGCAAAGTTTACCTCTAATAGTCATAGTTTGATAATAATATCTATACTTAATAATAGTTTGCCATTTTCCCATAATGTGAATTTATCTCTTTAATTTTTGTAAACACATTGTAGTTCATTCTCATGCAGAGATGTGTATATTGAAATAAACATCATCATCATGCCTCGTCAGGACCAGCTAAGCCATGGTACTGTTGGTACCCTATGTAACTCCCAAAGATTGGCAGCTGAGCCTTCTAAGTGTATGCCATTGACAAAGTTTGGTTACAACTCAAACTGCACAAAATTCTATGATCTATACTTGCTACAACTAGATCAAATCGTACTCCTGACAAAGCCAAACTCTTCCTTCCAATTGCAAGCTAGCCAACAAATTTACATTTGAAAGCATTTTGTTTGCGTTTATCATACTAACATCAACCGATCTTTAACTTTCCTTTCAGCACTGATTATAGTTAATCAGACCTGACTCCAGCTTTCTTGAGAAAATCACTTGTCTTTTTGATGTAACTGTTGATAATGTTCCATATGTTTTACTCCTGCATCAAACTGTCCTTTTAAAATATTCACTACTCTATATTTCAATATGGTAAAGAACTAATGTAAATTATATTCTGTAAAGACTATTAATTTTGTAGTTATGCTTGACAAGCCACAAATAAAATAGTGAGTTACCCTACTAGACTCAAATGTGTTGGTAATAATGGGCTAGTAATGGTGTTTAATTGTAACAGTTCAATGAAGGAGGCATAAATTATTAAAGTTAAATGTATCCCATAATTCTCTTTAGTTTTCAGTTCAACATAAACAGAAATCAACCCCCATAATGCTACAGCCTGGCTATGCCATCCTTCAAATGTTCTGTTCTTATTATTTAGTTATGATTACCACTGACAACAGATTGTAATTGTATTGTAGTGCAAACTAACACGATTGACTTTTTGGAGTGAATAAACTGAGGCAACCATCAGGTTAAGGGAGAGCCTGTAGTAGTGTATGTGTTCATTGTGACTACCACGTTTCAATTTGTACAGCAATCTGTACAAATCATTCCACTGTGACTGACTTGGCCAAATTTCGAGGACAGTCAACCTACAACAAACAGATCAGCGCAAGTATGAAAATTAAACATAAACTAATTGCTCATTATATACAGCATATTTTCTGGACAGAATAACAACAAATGCACTTTAGAACACAGTGTTGGGGACTGTTTTGAACACTGTACCAGACTGCCTGTGGCCGAAGTCACAGCCTTGCAGTTTATGATCACACAGATGCCCCCTGCCTGGAACAAGGCTAACTCAGAAACAGGTACTTAAAAGTTAGAACACCCCTGCCTCTCTGTGGATGGTGTTCACTTGTGGGTTTTTTGCAACATCCATACAAGCAGGTCAAACGAAACAACTTTTGAGTTATTTGTAAATGACAGTTCGTGTTGTCATCTTGCGCATTTGAATGAGTTTTGTTGTAAGCTCTTAGTTGTCACATGTTTATTAACACACTCTTTGGGTAGAGATACAAAGCTGTTGTCTGTATATTGTTCATGATGGTGGACGACACACAGACAACAGCTTTACATTATATCCCTGCCCAACAACCCAGCCAGTATGACTGCACCACTTGTTAAGACCCTGGTTAATTAATGGTTTACCTAGGGTTGGAACCCAACACCTCCAGCACAGCAGTGCAGTGCCTTACAAACCAACCTAACTAGGCAGGTAAACTTACAAGACCAAGACACTATATAAAACAGTATGGGGAGCAGGGTTGGCACAGTAGTGAGAGCACTCGCGTCCCATCAATGTAACCTAAGTAGTAGGTTTGCTTCCTGGACTCAACTCCATAGGTGGGTTGAGTTTGTTGTTGGTTCTCTTCTCTTCTCTGCTCCAATAGGTTTTTATGTGGGTACTCTGATTTTCCCCTCTCCTCAAAACAACCAACATTTTCAAATTCCAATTCGATCTTGATTCAGTGGATGAATAGCCACTCTGTGGAGGTGCCACTGCCTATTCCAGTTATGATTAAACAGTGTACTCACATCATATCCTCGCAGCACAGCAATGTGGAAAGAAAGCAGCTGTAGGGGAATAACAGACAAGATTCCTTGGAGACAGTCAACAGTCTTAGGCACTTCAAGTGTGCGAAATGCATGTGCTTTGACTTCTTCATCCCCTTCATTGCAAATAATGATTGGGCGGCCCTGAAACATCACAAAGTGTGTCACATAAAAGACATTCTACAAAATTCCAAGTACTTGTTAGACAAGGTGGGAAAGCACAGCTTCTTTATGGAGGAGGCCGGTAAGCTTGACAATGTAAAGGGATGTAAACAGCATGACAAATAGAAAAGTTACCCAACATGATAACACTATTGAATCAGTATCTAACAATCACTACAACTAGATGGGCTCAGAGAATATGAGCACCAGATGCAACATGAAAAACCAGTGCTTAATATATAATTGTTGTCCTCTAACCCTACGCTAACCCTGAAATTTGGGAAAATGCAGTCAGAATAAAACTTTGAGACATGCTAAAATAAAGGATAGTGAGTGGTTGATGACTCCGCATATCTTACCTGACGTGCAGTGACCTGCTGCAAAGCATTCATGCATTTCTAAATGGGAAATATGCAGTAGAAAATAATCATTACATGTATGGTGAAGGTACATGAGTAATCTAAAATATTTATAGTCTCAGTCACTTTTTACTTTACTCGCCAATAATAGCTCGTACTTTAATGCTTTTGCTCAGTCTCAGCTGCAGGAAACATACTCAGTTAACATGCAAATAAGGTGAACTATTAATAAATTTATAAACAAACCTTAAACACAGAATCTCTTGTCACCAACATAATGACTGGCATTGCTTTGTCTACTAGTGCTAGAGGTCCGTGCTTGAGCTCTCCAGCAAGAATACCTTCTGAATGCATGTAAGTTAACTCCTTGATTTTCTGTGAACCAAAAGTTCTTCTTAACATCAAAATTTCAAGATGGAGAGATCACACTAAAACAAAAATCTGTGGCACCCATACAACAACACACACGCCTCAAAATAACGCTGTAATTAACAAATGAAACAGAACACAGTATTTACCAGGGCACCTTCTAGGCAAGTGGCAAACTGGAAACCTCTGCCCATGACAAGCAGACTCTTTTGTTGATACATTTCATGTGCCAAGGACTGAATTTCTTCATCCAGCTTCAGCACTTTCTTGATGAGGTCTGTTATAAAACAACAATAATTATCAATTCAAAAAACGCTACAGTAACATGTACAATCAGGAAGTAATGATGCTTCTTACCCAACTTGGTTTAATTACATTACCTCATTTACATCACACTCCAACAATAAATTATGGGCAGTTGTACTCAATGTTCATCAGTATAATGCCAAAAAACAAGTCCCTCGTTACTGTCAAAATAAATTATTTCTATCCCCCACTTATCCCTAACTAATGCTTGTATATGGTCTTGAGAGCAATCCATACAAATTGTCACTTAACAACTTAAAAACAAAAATAAGACAAATGTACCTGGAAGTTGTTTCATGCCTTGAATAATCCCTTTCCTTTTTTCTTGCAAGGATATTCTATCTTCAGACATCATTAGGGCAAACATTGTTAAAGCCAGAAACTGGCTGGTGTAGGCCTGCAATAAAGATAGAGCAAGCAGGATTGAATGCCAAATTCAGTTTGTTATAACAATGAAACAGTACTTGACAATTCTAGAAATCATGCTGACTAAAAGCCCACCTTTGTACTTGCAACACCAATCTCAGGACCAGCATTAATGTGGCAGCCACACATACTTTCCCTGGATATAGAACTACCAACTATGGAGGAAATCACCACAGATTAACTGAGGGGGTTAATACACACCAGCATTACTAATTATAATTTATTGTCAAAAAATACTAATTTGTGCGTATAACCTGTATTAGTGATGCCCACTATAAGAGCTCCTCTATCCTTACAATAGCGCAATGCCATCAGAGTGTCGGCTGTCTCTCCTTGGGGGAAAGAAAAAAGAAGAAGAAGAAGTAGTGAAGCAATTACCATGCATCACACTGCTATCATTTTGCAAGAAAGCCACCATTAGAATCAGAATTATAATATATTGTGATATGTGATAGAAACTGATTACCAATAATCTAATTGTGAGCATGCAGGAATTTAACACCTACCACCTTCGAATTCTAGCTGACAGGGTTTTGACATTTTCAACAACCAGCATGCAGTGAGAGACCAGTAATTGGATCAAACTAAGCTAAACGAACATATGAACATTTTGGGGAGCTATCAATGACTGGAACAGTATTGCGACAAGTCTTGGAAATCTAAAAAGGCTTTGTATTTGTAAAATACTACATTTTTTTTAAAAGCCTAGACCAGTGTCCACACTGTGTAAACCATTGTACATTTTAAAATTTGATTCTCTATAGCATTTTTAGTAGATTGAAATCATAGATTTCAGAGTCTCCCGGACATAAGTAAAGTAAGAGCCTCTTTTCATTCTTGTTTTAACCATTGGACAGATAATAAGAATAGTGCTAAACTACTAACAAGAAAAGAGGTACGACAACTACCTAACGATGCCAGTGAATGAAAACGCTACATTACTTAATAATAGGCCTTATCACAGTTTTAGCTGCCATCTTGACGGGTAGGCAAAGCGTAGAGAATTTTTGTGTTTGTATGGGGATTCGATGTCAAATAATATTCCTAAAATGTCAGCTCTGAAAAAGTTATGAATTGCGAACGTAAGACACTGGGCAAAGGATTATACTGACCAATTTTTAGGGAGTAATCTTCACTAGACATTGCCCGGTAGCGTTTCCAATTTTTCCTTATATTTGTCTGTAATTGTTTTCGCGGGAGTTTTCAATCCACGGGAAAACTGTGGGAAAAAATTACAGACAAATATATGGAAAAATTGGAAACCTGGACAAATTATTTCCTAAATGGATTTGTCACAGACTGTTTTCAGTCACATAACAAGATGCCATATTGATTTACTAGAACAAAAAACAAAAAAACAAAAAAGACTTAATCCCTGAGGATTGTTTTCATACACCAATATGGCCTCTGCTTCTTTGCTTATATACACTAAATATGGATGCTCTGCCACCATGTGAAAACAATCTACAAAAGGAACCAATACATAACTTAGAAGTCCCAAAGGATTTGATGTTAGTAAGCAATGAGTTTTTGCCTAACAGCATTTTGCATTCACCATCTTTCACAGATACTCTTTCACCCACTTTGTCTCCCCACCCCACCCCACACCCTTCCAATACCCTCGGAGATCCTGCTTGCAGGACCTTTTTCTCACTTTCTTGTAGAATGGGGAGCAAGTTATTAACACATACTGTGCAGCACACAGCAAATTCATATTCACCTGACTGACTTATAAAGAAGCACACATCATCTCTAAAGATTGGTGTTGAGCGATCAAGGAAGTCACTGGCTAACTCTACAACCACTGGTAGTTCTGTCAGCTCTTCCAACAACTGTCTTGTCTACGGAGACAAGTGGGATTTGCATCAATGACTTAACATTTGCGCCAATGGTTCATTGTGGTCTAAATTGTTTTAGTTATTTTTTTAAAACCATTTTTAATACCACTGTCTTACATTTAATGCCACATAAGTAATAATGTAGTAATGACAAGAATACCGCAAGTTTAAAAAACATACCAAAAATAAATACAAATCCCAGCAGATAAAACACACACCCGTCCAACAACAATAATGGCTAATTTGATTTAATATCACAGTTCCATTAGCTATTTAGGCTAATGAGACAGTGCAATATTACACCAATGATGAAGACCATGTTTGGCGTAAAGGGGGAAACACCGCTCTGCATTCAATGTGACAGAAAGCTTCCATAGCATGATTGAAAGCTTCCCAGTGCTCCTAAAGAGCCACACTGGATTGAACAAGTTGTAGGCCAGTAAAAATCCATTTTTTGCGATGTTAAAGCCTAGTTCTCTACGGCAAGTTACAAGCTGAAACTCCAGCCAGTATAATGCTAAAATAAAAAGAGGGTAGGCAGTTTAAACTAGCTCAAGCCTCCTTATCTCCACATTGGGATGACTCTGCCGGCACGTGCTGGATCAGACAAGAACAGAGGCAGATAATGAGCCTAAAACCCGAACCACCATTTGAGGAAGCTGTTTTTCAGTGCCCCTAACCTCCTCTTCTTCTGGTGTCACGGGTATGTAGCCAGCTTGTTGTCTCGTACCATTTCAAGTTTACCACTGCTTTTATTTTATTTACCTTAAAATTAATTATGTATTCGTGATAAAGGCAGAAGGCTGCACAGCACATAATTAAAAGTTCACAGTTACTCACAGCTAAGGCACTGTGATAACTTGTACCACAAGCTATCATTAGAATCCTTCGGCAACGGCGAATAGTATCAATATGAGACATCAAACCTCCAAGTCGCACTGTCAGTAAATATAATGCAACATCACAGCAATTGTGAGGCCCAGGGGTAGGAGGGGCTCCTGACCTAGGGGAATTGCACATTTTCATGGAACGTACAGTCAACTTCCCCACTCCAGGGCACCCACTGACTGTCAAACTCCTCACCCCTGGGGCCCATTTCTTGAAAGCCCCAAAACGTTTCAGGCGTATTTCGGGTGCCACAATTCCCTCTGCATCTTTAAGAGGAAGACATTTCAAGGCGTGAAACTTTGAAATTATTTTGCTTTTACTTGTCTTGAAAACAGCCGACTTTTTAGAATAAATGGATGGTAGTTTTACAAATGACTTTTCCGGACTTTCGAGAAACAGCCCCTTGGAACTTGCTGAATGTTAAATTCAGGGTTCTCTTAGTCTTCTGAGATGGCTGCCATGTCAAATTCCTGAACCCCGAGGCAACATGTACGGTATGTGTCAAAATCCCTATCCAGGGGAAGGCTCTCTGATTCAAATTCCCATGGGTAGCCCCCTAACCGTGGGGATTAACATTGATACTGGGCTTCCGGGATTATGCATTTTTTTTTTCAGCAAATTATGCACTATTTTTTGGCGAAGTGTGCGCCCAAAATCCCAAATTATGCGCGAAATATACGAATTGCACAATATTTTTAAGCGAAAAATTTTAATTGTTTTAATTTATTCACCTTATCAGCAAGGGTTTTTAAAAACAATTTGAGGTAAAAATCAACGGTTAAATTAAAGCGTTTCACGCTTTTTTTAATTTTTCATACTTTTTAGATATTTTACATATTACATATTTCTTCCCAAATTTTGAAGTAGAAGGGGAATGGATTGGAGTAGCCGTCAGAATAACATGTCGTGTATTTTTGTTTTCAGAGAAAGCCGAGAATGAAAATAGAAAGAAATTGAAGTGCATAGGCAAAAGTTACATTTTTACATTTTTTTGTGCTGAAGTTTTGCACTTGAAAGAAGTCTTCAATGTCTGTTGTTTCACTCGCTTCAAAGAGGATTCATTCATTCGCTTGATGTGTGAAACGGCTGAAAGGTGATTGTCAAGAACGGACTTTCGGTGGTGATCCACGACAACATTAAAAGTTGAACAAAATCTGCATGGAACTTCCCGCGATACTGCTTAGCCCACTCTTGTGGTGTAATGCTACATGCAGTGCTACATGGCTTTTTCTTTGGTTTTACCAGAAAGTTGTTTTGCTACCAAATCCAAGCGGGCGCTTTTTTTCTTTTCCAAGCTGTCATTGGTTATTTTTCTTCCAATCATGGCGTGTGTTATATAAAAACTAGAGCACATGCCCCAAACAGCCAGCAGCATAGAACGCGTGGAATGCCTTGTTTTTAGTTGAACGCTTCCAATACTCTGACATAATGAGATTCATGATGCCTTGTGATAGACATCACAAAGTGTCCCCAAACCCTAGTTCTCAACAAAATAGTAACAGTTTTGTGACACATGAAGAACGAGACACTTTGTGACACTTTGTGATATCTATTGTGACGTACTATGAATCTCATTATGTCAGAGTATTGGACATGTATGCTTTTTGCAATGAAGCGGTGGCTATTTGCTGCGAAAATGTACCGTATTTACAGGAAAAAAATTTCCATGCATCTCTCAAGGTATGAAAAAAGCATAGATTATAAATAGATTTTTCAAAATTTTCCAACATTGTGCGCCATTATGCGTTTTTTTTCGGAATTATGCGAATTATGCGCTCAGAGCTGAATTATGCCATTTCGCATCGGTGCATAATTCCGGAAGCCCTGTTGATATATAGGTGCATTACTATAGCACAAATTAAAGGCAGAGGTTAAATAAAATTATTTACTTTATCTCTGATTGTGACATAAAATATAAAAAAAAATTAGAAAGCATGTCTGACTTATTCCTTCAACATGAATCATCAAATGAATCAAAAGCGATGCACACCTCCAAATACACCAAATCAACATGACTTGTAAGTACAACAGAATATACCAGTAATATAATGTGAGACATTTGTTAGCAGATGCCCTTTCAAATGGCTTGAATTTGTTTGTGCTTCACCGACTGTTAAGCCTCGTTTCCACTTGTGCAATGAGCACAAGCACAAGCATAATAAAAAGCATGGACAAATGGGTGTGAAATAAGCATGAGCACAACAAAAGGTACTTTTCCCTTCCTTGTGCTTGTTCTTTATCTCACGCTTGTACTTGTTTTCACAAGTGGGAATGGACATGAAATAAGCATAAGCACAAGCTTGCACTTCGTCTGCTGTCACTGTGCTTGCATTTGCCTCATTTTCTTGTGCTTGTTTCACTTGTGGGAACATCGTAGCGATAATTTATGCTTATGCTTGTGCTATCGCACAAGTGGGAACCAGGGTTTTATATTTTCATTGTGTGGCTTCAAACATACAGATCATGTGATCCAAAAAT
The DNA here is from genome assembly GCA_014634185.1 of Astreopora myriophthalma. Lineage (NCBI taxonomy): Eukaryota > Metazoa > Cnidaria > Anthozoa > Scleractinia > Acroporidae > Astreopora > Astreopora myriophthalma. Next base: position 1,514,234 of record BLFK01000028.1, read on the forward strand.
TCTCACTTGCAAGCTGGAAACGTTGAACCAATGGCAACTAAAATTTGAGCCCACACCAGTTTGATAAACATAGTAAAATTCAAATACCAAAATGAAAGTTCTGAAACCAACCAAAACTCTAAGGATAAAAATCTCATTTAAGTGGCCGTTTGGTATCTTGATGCCTTGAGAACAGTAAAGGCCAGAAGTAAAAATGTTTATCGAACATCAAACTGTATTTTAAACCATTTATAAAATTTGATCAATTTGTTCACAAAGTAGCCAAAAGACTTTATCATGCTTCAACACTTTACACAGCTAGACCCAGCCTAGTGCAAATTTTCGACCTGCTGGCCTTGGAGTGGTTTCACGATTAGCTCTTCACGCCTGAGTTCTGCTGGAATTGGTCATCCCACCTCAATCAGTCAGTCATTCTTGGGGCATAAACCTACCAAATGGTTGTTCAAACAAAGTTCTCCTTCCAATTTAGGTGGTTTCAGTAGTTTTGTTTCTGCATTTTGGGTTATGAAACATGTTTACAAGTATCAAACTGGCATGGGTTCACACATCAATTGCTGTCTGTTCAATTTTGGCAGGCCGTGAGTGTGAATTTTTGTATCACATGATCAGTATGTTTCAAACTGCAGGATGAAATTAACATTTGTGAAGCATGAAGAAGAAGCCATTTTAAAGGATGTCTGGGAACAATAATAATTACCACTTCCAGATTCAAAGTTAACTCTGCCCCTCATGGTGTTGACAACACTCTCTGGCTGCTCAAAGATCTCTTTTTGCATAAAAGAGCTGTAATTTCCTAAAGAAATGACATAAACTGATGCTGAAAGTAATTGCTTTGATAATAGTAATTATTTTGTTTAATTTTCCATGAATTATGCTTGCTATTTAAGGCAAGTGTAAGTTACATAATTTCTGTGTCCAACTTCGAAGACTAGCCAAAGGAAGGAATCCTCAAACTAAGGCCCACAGTCCTGTCAATAAGAGCTATGTACCTTTCATGATTTGCTGTAACTCCATTTGCAGTGTCTGCACTTCTCTGAAATAGCTTTCATCAGAGGCATCACCACGATTAATGCGATGAATTGACAAACCTGTCACAAAAAGGTAAAACAGATATTAAAAGGATAGTCATGTTCTCTAATCACTGTGCTGCGAACCGACAAAATAATTTCAAACTAAGAAACAGTAACAAGCAGGTGTACATGTTGTTTATTGATCAGACAGAGACAACAAAAAAGTAAAAGAAACTTGAAGTTTTGTTTTAATGGATAGCAATCAAAAAGGAGATGCAGTATTGATGTAACGAAAACTCCTGGTTTAAGAAAGTCAAATCTTAGTAGAGTGGAAAAGATGAGACGTTGCTAAGTCAAATTTAAATGTAAACTGATTTGGGGCTCCCTTGTATACAACCAAATTACACACACATGTCACACTACCAGACAGTGCACAAAGTCAAATTCTGAAAACCAATTTGTATTCTACATGAAAACGTACTTGAAGACCTTTTAAATGTTTTTTAAAACGATTAGGGAAAGTTGTCAAAACTCACTTCCATTAACAACAGCAGCTACATCATCATCTTCCATGTAAATCACTCTGTTGGTGTGTTCAATAACAGCGCTGCAAAATTGTAACAGATGATGTGATATCATTGTAAATTGAGTTCTCCCAAGCAGCAAAACAGAAGTTGAGACAAAACTAACCTTGCATCTGATGCAAAGTAATATTCAATAGGGCTGTTCTTATTTGATGCAAGACTTGACCATCCATTCATCATAAGAGTATCCACAGGCTCCCCAAATTCATCGCCTTCATGACTGTCACCTGCAGTGCAGCGAGAATGGAAATCATGTGTAGACAATAATATTATTATTGGGACTGGAATGGGGATACAGTTAATCCTCCACTTGCAGACAACTCCCTTATGCAGACACCAGGTTGTGGTCCCACTGATTTCTCCAATGAACCATTTATAACCTCCCATAAGGGAACGCGTCCAAATTTCGGTCGGAGACCCGATTATCGGAAACGGACCCGATTAATTTCCGATAGTTCGGAATCGGTACCGGTTTATGGTCCCGTGTTGCCGTTTCCGATGTTGATAATACTGTTGCTGATTCAATCAGAGCCACTGTACATTCCGATGTGTCATCATGTGTTTATCTGATGACATGAAATACGACCATTCTATTGAAACATGTCACGAAAGAACATGATAGGGTCATTTTAAGAAACAAACAGTCATTCAGTTACATTGTACATTAGATAAACCTCTTCAAGTCTTTATTCTAGAGCGCTACTTTCAGCGTTTTTCTACTCCATAACAATATTTCCATAGATTATAAGTTGGGTTTCAAGTTTCTCTGAAGGATTTTCGGTGTTCAACCCGGTCGCCGGTAATTCCTTCAGTTGATCGGAAATCGCTTACATTTTTCCACGCTGGTGAATCCGTTTCATTTGAAAAACATTTTCATTAAAACGGGTCACAATTCGATGCAAAAACACCACATAACACTGATGATATAAACGTCTCAAAGTATCTTTGTTTACAGGCTACAAAAAATGATTACAGAAAAGAGAATGGTTTCGCAACTTACTTGTTTATAGCCGCAATAAATTACTTCGCTTGAAATTTTGCGCTTTGACTGCTCAAGGTGAGTGTGTGACAAGCCAAAATATCGTCCGCATTGCAATTGGAAGTTGTTTGTTTTAGACTTCTGTTACGCTCCTACATTTATTTGTGACAAGCCGGTTCAAGCACAAGCGCATGGAAAAGCAGTTTTACTTGGCGTTTTCTTGGGGAAGAAAGGAATGAGGTACCTTATTTATAAAGCAGTTTTTATCCGTTTCTGAAAATGTGCAGTTTTTTTTAGGCAATTGTGAGAACTTGGCTTTCTCAATGTAAGCGAACCTTGCGTGGCCAAGACCTGACAGGCACAATTCGTTGGTTTCAATTAAAAAAAAAAAAAAAACAGTTGAAAGCCTCTTTAATAGCTTTTAGGTTAATTCACTTGCAATCAATTTAACAGCTTGCCTGACTCTCAGATGGTGCAAACTGCCGGCTGCCCCGTGGCTAAATGAGTAACACGGTTCAATTGATTTCGACTACGACTGTTAGTTGTGGATGTTCGCTTCCTATTTGCTACTTTTTCGCTGATATTTTCATTGCCTCCAAAGATTCTTCTCTTACGCGTTTTTGGTTAACACAAACCCTAGCTAGTAAAGGCCATTTTGAGATATCGTACATAAATACAGTTTAATTATCACGCTGTCTTTCGAATAATCGGCTGTTTCTTCTCTTGACAAATTTGATTCTTGTCTGGTCGTGTAAAGGGAAATAGAGACAATTGTTTGAAGACGTAACCTTCAATTTGGATGAAAGAAGACACATGTACAAAACAGGGAAGGCATAATAAGAGCCTAAAGACTGTGCATCGAAAGCAACCAGTCACTCTTTGCTGTAGTCAATAATAAACATTACATGAGAAATGCTAAAGGTCAGTATTTCAGAGCAAGACCGCTGATTTGAACTCTTTACAGATAAGCTTATTAAATTTGACAATCTAATTTAATTACCACAGCCCGATGAAGATATGCGACCCGTTGCCGATGTCGTTTCATTCGGCACCGATAAAATCGGTACAAACATTCAGCCTATCGGAAAAAATCGGCACCCGACTGATCGGAATCGGTGTTACCCGATTCAGAAATTTGGACGTGTTCCCTAAGCAGACACCTCTCAGAAGTGGAGGTAGACACCCTTCAGAGGCTCAAATGTAAGTAACCTCCCTTAAGCTGACAGTTCTCTTCAAACTGATGTTTTTACATTACACTACATTTTGGTCCCTTCACTTGCTTGTAAAAAGTTAAATGTGTTAAAAAAAGTCATTGTGTTCCAATATGCTGGAACCGGAAATGGCCACCCAGGATTTGGTGGGTTTCTGGCCACCGGGGAGTTTGCTGTATGCGACTTTGAGAAAACAGCTTTTATTGGGAGTGTACATGTACATCCTGTTTTAAGGAGATAAAACTGACAGGGGTGATTTTAAGGGTGGTTTGCTGGCCCCAGTCCTCTAAAATCTCCTATGAACTACAGAAATCTTTCTTTAATTTTCTGAACCAGGTGGCCAGAAGAAATAACATCGTTGAAGTAGGCCAACTGCTCTTTTGATCTCTAGTACAGCTCAAACTCTAAATGATTAAGAGAACACAATGGCTTCCTATTATGATTTAAGGCTATCAAGTTCAATAAATATAAAAGAGCGAGTTGTCAGCATTTGACAGCACATTAATTCATAGCTAGATGTGTGTCAGTGTAAAATCTATAATTGTGAATTGTGTAAGCGCTAAAGAAATATAAAGCACGAAACATGTACAGCTGCACCATAATGGCACTTGTTTCCAAACAAAGCCAGTCAAGTAGAACTGTTTTTGCTACTTCTCACAACCTTGCTTGATAATGATAATAATGATAATGATAATGATAATAATAATAATAACTTTATTTAACTAGGGTGAAACACTTTACAGTTAGAACTGATAAACTAGTGGCCCTCATTATACTATACATAAAATTTCAGAAATAAAATGGCTAGTGACTAAATACCAAAATAAAGTTCACTTATGAAATAGAGAAATGGTCGAGTCCCATGAATGATTCCTTAAGATAATCTGCATAATTTTGCTTAAAAGGCTTAACATTCTGACTGGATCTAGTATTAATAGGGAGCTTGTTCCACTCTTTCACTGCCGCGACTACAAATGTCCTTCCTCCCTCTGTTTAACATGAGTATTTTGGGCATCTCAGGGTTATGCTTCCATGCCTCGACTGCCTCGTAGAAATATCACTAATCCGTCTTAGTGTATTATTGGACAGATACTCAGGGCATTGGCCATTAAGGCATTTAAACACTCTGAGGCATAACTTGATTACATTAACTTCTTTACTTAATTTCTTACTTAATGATTTTATGACAGATATTGCACATTTTTAATTCAAGAGTAAATTTTAAATCGTTTGACTAAAATTAGTAGAACTAAAACTGGAAACTTGATTCAGAAGTCATCACTGACACACCCTACCTCCCATGGTGCTTCATGTTTTTTTTTTTTAACTTCCCGTTAGTAAACATCTCCTGTAAAAGGACACCAATCTCCCGAGGGTGTCTGCTAATGGGAGGTTCAACTATAACTGAGGCCTGTGAATGGAAGGTCCTGCACTGAATACGGTGTATTTGCTCGACAATAATTATTAGTCACACACACAAGACACAAGTGTGTCATCATTTGCAATCTTGTATGACCTGAGGGTACATGTTGACATTGAGAGCAGGCAAACAAGTATGTCTGGCTTGATAGTGTACATGTACATGTAAAACTGGAAGACATGCAGATTGAGTAAGATTGAAAGACCAGACTGTATAGACAGTATTGCCTCCACATCTCTAACAAAAGTTAATTTTTTTATAATGAGACTGACTAACCTGAACTGTAAACAATTGGCAACCTGTCTGTCTTAAGGGGGGATTGACTCTTGATCCCAATCAGTAATGGACTACCACGCCTGCAAAAATGAAACAATTTTTTTAGTGTAGCACGTGATGTATGTATGTATTTATGTACATACAATGTGTGCGTAAATTTGTAAAGATCGAGGATGTAGAAAGACCTCTGCACAATGAGAGAATAGGTACCTCAGAATGGTACCAAAAGCTTCTCAAGTGCAGCCATTCTACTAACATGTATAGCTGGTATTAAACTATACAGTAGTCCATTGTTTTTTATACTGGAAGGTGTTTTTCTCTCCCTTTTCTTCTTCAATGCTGATACTATACTCAACAGCCAAACACTAGTTCTTGCTTCAATGTATCTTTGTTTTGCTTTATGTTAGTCTAAACAGAACATTCATTTATACTTTACTTTATCACAATTATACTGCTCTACAAATCTATATTGCTGCTAATCTAGGTAGCACAGCAGGCAGTGTGGCCAACTCACGTCCCACTCTGAGCACTATGTATCTGGACTCACTCTGCATACAGGGTTCATACTCTCAAGAGTTTTTCAAATTCCATAACTTTCCATGACCTTTTCCATGACTTTTTCCAGTTTTCCATGACCTAAAGTTTAGCTGCCACTTCCCAAAATTGTGAAAATCGTCCTTGTTTTCATGTATATTCTCACTGACATAACTCGCCTGACTGTATTTTATTTTGTCCTTGCCTCGACATCCGCAATAATTCACCTACACATGCACAACTATAATTTTCCATGACTTTCCATGACCGACAATTAAATTCCATGACTTTCCAGGCCTGGAAACTGAAATACTTAAATGACTTTCAAGGTTTTCCATGACCTGTACATAGACCCTGGTTCAACTCCTTGGCTGCACTTGTAAATAACCAACTAGTCTGCCTCCCACTAGTTGGGATTCTTGACCCTGTTATGTTGTTTGCATTGTTTCTTTGACTGTCCCTGAAAAGCCCCTTAAGGGAAGTGGTCAATTTAGTATTTATTTTGAATTTTATTCTAACTATTATTATAAGTTGATCTATTGCCAGGAAAAAAAATTAAGTGAGTAAAATGTGATGGTGAAAAATTTTATTTTGATCAGTTTACTGGGGCTAAAATTGAGAAGTAATAGTAATAATAATGTGAGGTATTTAGATAGCACTTCATTCCGTGACATCCGACTCAAAGCACTTTAAAGCAGTTGGTGGAGGACTTCTTTATGGTGCAAGTGGCAGCCCTTACAATTCTTATTGAAATAACCAGAAGGATTCAACAGGTGTGCCCCCAGTACAGAGAGGATCATAGGCCACCACAACAGCAACACCATGTCCTACTCTTTTCAAACAATGTGGGATTTTAATTTAATGTCCCAACCAAGTGCTGTGAGACAAGGCCTACAGTTCATCATCCTTATCCAAGAAGACCAGAAAGTCTAACCATTTGCAGATGTCATTACAAAGATAGCACTTTCTCCTTGGTTACTTTTAAAGACTCTCAGTGTTGGTCCAGCCGGGGTTTGAATCCGCGACCGCCTGCACTGGAGTCCAGCGTTCTACCAACTGAGCTAACCAGTCAGTGGTTAGGTATATTAAACATTCTGGTACCCTTAACTGAAGGCGCTTCCCAACAAAGAACAAATTTATTTTGATACACTGCAAGCTCTAGCTGTGCCTTTCAATAACATACAGACCCTAAACAAGGTTCAACTCTGAATTACTTGCTGAATACGGTTTCAAAACTTGAGTTGTGATATATTGGGCATATTTTGACTTGTTTTTGACAGCCCACCAGTGGTCATGAAAATAATTGACAGTGAATAAAAGCATACTATTGCAAGATTCAGTAACACATTTTATAAACAAGTTCTGCAGGAGTTTTCCTTGTTTTTTTTTTATCCCATTTGCTTGCTTATTGTGAGCTTTCTAAATGAAATGTTCCAAAAGATATCTTAGAGTGTTACACACCTGCTGGCTACAATTTCACCTGGAAACTTTGTGCTCTTAAAGGCAAGTGCAAATGCTCCTTCCTAAGGAACAAAACAAATTTTAATTCAACTTCAGACACAAGTTTACTAGCTAAATACAACCCAAGGCAATGCTGGCCAGTGGTGATTTGGTTGAAGTTACATGTAGTTGCTGCTGTTCCATGGCCTCGCAGGAGCTCTTGGGATTGCACAGTGCCTCCCGCCAAGGTCAAGCTAATTTTGTTTGTGCAGCTCTTTGCACCTATGGTAAGTATGGCACATGTAGTTTTTCCCACTGGTTAGCAGTGTGTAACAGTGCCTGGGTGAATGCCACTGACAGGGTTACATGTACTGTACCCACTGGCACCTTTGCCGTGCTCATCTTTTGCCGATGTGTTAAATTGCATTTGTCAACATCATGACTTTTGTTGTGCAGGGTTTCATTAAGGTTTATCGTCTATACATGTATTACAGTATGCCGCAATATTATGGGCCAGTCACTACTTCAGTGTTCTCACCAGGGCGCGCCATTGCGGGATTCCCGCATGAAAAATTGAGATGGCGCATTAAAGGCCAAAGCCTGCGCCCGTTGGGGCGCAGGGTCAAGCTACGAGTCAAACGGTTTTTTGAACGTCTAGAGTTGAATAGTTTTAATGGTCAACCGAAAATCCCAGCATTTTGCTCGTTTGAATAAATAAAAGCATGTTATCAAAAGATTGAAAGTCCTTAATTTTATTGCCTTTACATTTGTTGATCCCACTTACGAGGCGAAGACTGGTGTACGCATCGTTACCGAGTCCGCCATATTGGATCAGGTAGGTACCTCATGTAACAGACCATTTACTTTGTCCCCCTGATCTTCTTACAGGGCCCCTGGTTTTCAGCAGAGGGGGTCCCAGGACTCCCTAAGGCAAAATCCTGGTGAGAACACTGCTACTTGCTTTTTATTTAATACTAATTTGACTCACCAGTTGTTGTATTGTCATCTCCACAAGTTCTCTGAACTCTAACTCTTGACCTTCCCTTCTCTGTTGAAACAAAGGAACACCAGTTGGATGATATTGGGCATGACTTCTTCAATTTCCACCACTTAAGCATTTATTATTTACAGTGTACTTTGGTGGTAAAACAGTCTTCATACTATCCAATTACAGTGTACCCAGGCATGGTTTGTACAACTATCCAATTAAGCCTGAAATCTGGGCTCCTGATAACCAATCAGATTCAAGAGTTTGGTTATAGTTACGTTAATAATGATAATGATGAAGATGATTAATGATAATCAATGGGCAAGCCACACGAATGGTGGTGTCATCTGTGAGGAAGTCCACTTGGGCTTTGTTAAGTGATACTGAAAAATCATTAATATATATGGAAAAGAGGGTTGGTCATTGTATCAGTCCCTGTGGAATTTGGAATGTTAGAAGGCTAAACAGTGAACCTGGGATAAAGCATTGTTAAGAGTGTTCACTTACAATAGGAAGGAAGTAAGCCACTCCAAGGCTTGTAAGCTGATGTGGTATTTTGCAAGTTTGGATACTACCAGTACATTTAGTACTTCAGACTCGGACATAAGTTTCCTAGACTCAGCGAAGTCCATCCAGCAATAATTACATTAAGTAACCACAGAGGTTAATAAATAAAATTAAGGAATAAAATTTGCAAGTATATCATCAATTATTCGCTTGATACTACTAATGCCCTGCAGGTTCATGCAGTTGCAGTTGTAGTGACTGAGGAATGTGGTGTCATCACCACCACCAATTAAAGAACTGCCAGTTTGGGTCCAACCTGAAAGTTTCAACCAAAGACACAGCTAAACAAATTGAGAGCTGACCTCAGCAGGTTGGAAGAGATCAGTTATGGAAGGCTGAGGAACCAAAAGACAAGGCACAACCTCAATGTACAAGATACCAGAAAGGTGAAGTGCCCAATCAAGGCAAAAGCCCTCACTGGGAAAGCACTTACAACAGGAAGGAAGCACAATGAGGAAGCAAAGTGGAAGAATGATGTTAAAGAGAAACTGGCCCTAGCTAACTGAAAGGGGAACGTCACTAACTATCAACAACAACAGCAATTTAGTTGCATTTCACTTTACTTGATTCATTAACAGTGCTTTCAATAACACCCGGCACCCGCCGGAGCTCCGGCGGGTATTCTGTTGAAAGTCGGCAGGTATATTTTACTGCGTTCAAGTATCGAATGGAAAAAAAAGGAAAATAATAATATTACTCCGGCGGGTGCCATTCCGAGGTAGCCACCTACTTTAAATCTTATTGAAAGCACTGATTAATTTTTTACATATAATAAATTATTGATTTTTTAAAATTACTTTTTTTTAAAATTACTTTTTCTTTATTCTGTCACAAGAGATAAGCTGCTCAAGGCAGGGCTTCTGACATTTCACGATGGCGCGATTTCGTGAAATTGACCTAAAATCGCGTACGATCGCATAATTTGCTTATTTCCGCGTAATTCCGTGAAATTCGTATGAAAAAACACAAACATGACAAAATATAAACTCTTTTGCAATTTATTTGAAAACTGGACAAATAATAGCAGTATTCCTACCTCTGAAAATCCTTTCAAAATCGTTCAAAACACGCCATTTTCAAAGAACTCGATTTTTGATCGCCATGACACTTAAAATGAGCGACCAGGCCTTCGGTGTGCAGGGAATCTGGTACTGAATTATATTGACTTTTTATAATTATAACAATTACATTTTGCTATTTTTTTTTTCAGTTTGCTTGTATAGTCTTGTGTTAACAGGATCCAGTGAGACACATTGTGTGTTTATTATTACATATTTTGATTAGGAACACAAAAATAGACAAATTATGTTTCTCAAAGTTAAGCCAACCGATAACATCCATGTAACATAAATTTACTGTGAAACATGTTACACTTGAAAGGTACTCCAAAACATTGCCCGTTGCAAAGGAAGGACACAAACAAATTCCACTGTTTGACTGTTATTGACTGTATGTTAATGAGCACAAATAAAGAAGCTGATACTGATTTTGAGAATATTCCTTGTATGATCTTGACTTTATACTTACTACTACCCTAGCAACTGCATTGAATTTTTGCATTAAAATTCAGATAGACATATTTGGAACCCAATACACTGTATAAAATGTCCTATAATTATATGTGACGAGGTAAAATAAGATAAAAGAAAAATCGCATAATTTCCGCGTAATAGACCTCTCTTGCCGTGCAATGCCGCACTATTTGCCTTTCATTGCCGCGCTATTTCCCAAAATTTTTCGTGAAACGTCAGAAGCCCTGTGAAGGAAGAAAAAAACACTAAAAACTGGAATTCCTGGGAAGGCCCAAAATAGTATGAGTCATGGGTACTGGCCTAAGAACTTCAAGGTGACTCGTGTCCACGAGAGGCTGGTAGAACAACTCCAGCCCACTCTGGACCACAGTCAGCTTGATTGGCCAACAGAAGGACAAAAAGTGCTTGTTCCAAAAAGCAAATTAGCAAACGCACAACACCGTCATGTTTCAGACCCATGACATGCTTCTGTACACTGTGGAAGATCTTCACAGAAAGAGACATGGAACATAAAGACCAACTGCTGATGGACACACTCCTGCTTCTCAACAGCCAGACAAAATGCAGGACAGATTATAAGGAAGCATATGACTCTGTACCACACAGAAGTACCCTGAAATGTCAAGAGACATTTAAGGTTGATGTGCATATTGTGGTCACCTTTTTAAGGCAAACCAAAGTCTTGGCACACTCAGTTGTGGAGCAGAAGTGGCCAGTAACATCAAATGGGGATCTTCCAACATGACTCGTTTTATTATAGTGCTAGCTCCCCATAGTTTTGTCTTAGATGGAATCAAAAACCGAACCTACCGTTTTGTCATAGAAATACTTGACCAGCTTTGGAATAATCTCTGTATCTGTTTCAGACTCAAATCTAAATCCTTTGCCCTCCTATAAAAATAAATGAACACATTCAAAATACATGTATAAATTAACTAGTTATTAAAAGCTAAAAATTCCACGTAATAAAAAGATGTTTAAAAACTTAATTATGCCTTCAGTATAGGATCACCTTCCCAGGAGAATACAGACGAACCAGATTTTAAATACCTGTAGCTACAAGGGTAATATCAGCACAGAAAGTGAATCAATTTGTGACAAAAATTTCATGGAAAAATAGAAAAAGATTCAAGAACTTAAATGGGAAAGAAATTGGAAGGGTACATGTATATCCAATTAATTTATTGCAGCTATTTTTCCAGCGGAATGACCTTCCTGACTATAACCAAAAAAAAAATGTTTTTCCTATCTTCCACATCCTTCACAAAATCCATTCCCATTTTTAGAATATGATTATATAAGGTGAATACAAATCTTCAGGCTTGTGGGGCCATGTATAGAAAGAAACAGTAACGGTATAAAATAAACTTAACAGCATCAAGAAACCGGTCACAGCTGGAGGAAGGCAACCAGCTAGCATGGCTGCAGGGCCATACCCAATCCTTAGCTCTCTAACAGATACAGCATTCCATAGAAGTTTAAGAAGCAGGCTGGGTACCACGGGGCATCTGTATGGGTCAATACCATTAGTCTCTATGTTTTCTCAAGTCTATCACTTGATTTTCTGGGTCAACTGTCCAGCTTTGTCAGATTTCTTGACCTGAAACCCTTATATATCTTACTGGAACCCCGTTATATCTCTGCTAAAAGGTCAATGGTCAAAGTTCTAAACAGTAGAACTCTACTTGGCTAACTACAATATTTCAAAGTGGAATGTCAGCACCCCAGCACTGGAAATCACAGTCACCAACTCAAATTCAGAAATAAAAAAAATAAAAAAAAAATTGGTGTTCTCAGGTTTCAGATTAGATCCAAAATATCTATTAATTTTTATTCTTTTACAGTCAAAGTTCTCCTTGTGACCACTCTCATAAGCTTTAGTAAGACTACCAGGTCCAGTTGCAATACAACTAGCATGTCGAACTCCATTTTTTTTTTCTTGTCGCCATATACTTCATGTATATTTGCATATGCAAAATGTGAGAAACAACTCCCAGAATAGAAGCGTTTTCAAGTTTCTTATCCTCCTTCAGTGTTGTGAAAATAACCTCTTAAAAGCTCAAACAGAAACTATAATTTAGTAAAGAGAAGTCAATGTCATGTGGGATCTTGCACATTTTTCTGCTTAGCTGTTGCAGTTAAATATTTATTTTGTCCTTGTCTTAATATTGTAATCTCTGTAAATAAATAAATAATTAATTTAAAAAAAAACCCCTCCATTTGAATTGTCACTAAGACTCTCTACTCTAAAAGCTCTTGTACAGTAAGTGACTGCAATAGTTTAGGATTAACCAACTGACTTTTCCCTCTTTTAAGCTCTAGTAAACTGATTGATGAAAGCCAACACTTTAATAAAATAACACTCTGTATTAATCTAACATTTTGTTGATAAAGATCTCAGTTGAATCAAAAGTTCAAGGAGGTTTCTGACATAGAACCAGCACTTTATTAATAATGTTTCATAAGCTGTGGGAGGTAATGTAAAATGATTACAATCAATAGTAACAGTCAATACCTTTGCTAAAGTAAACACTTGAACACCTCTGCTATGAAATTATTTCATAGTAGAGATGTTCAAGTTTTGACTTTATTTCCAAACTGTAAGAAGCCCCATGGTTTACTCACTTTCCGGCCACAAGCACCTTTCCACTGCTTCAGAAATTTGCTTACAAATAGCACCATTCACAGAGGGGTTATGATCTAGTAGTTTGTCGTCATGTTCAACTACAGTGCTGGGGGTGTACATGTACAGTTGCCTGTCTTTTGGGCTTACACTGGGGCTTTCATGTGGTTTTTGACTCTCCAATGTTTCGAAGGAGATTAAAGATCTGACCACTACCACCACATTGTTATCCTAGGCTTTTTATTGTTTGGCTCACATTTCAAGCTTCTCTCCTTTTCAAGCTGTGAATTCCAAGTGGCTACATCTTTATATACATGGTTGTCATGGTACCCACAAATAAAGGATTTGACAGAAGTGCCTGAAGTTGCAAGGTTAGCCATGTTGAATCTCATTAGCAATCAATTCACATTTTGTACAAGAATGTCAAAATGAATTCTTGGAGGTTACACCCAATCGTCTTAACCAACCATGCAACCATACCCTACACAGGTGATCTCTCTGGAAAATAAATGGCTCTTTGTTTAAGTTGTTAAGTCTCCAATGAACCATGTTAGTTTGAACTGAATGCATTAAGGTGGCTCAGACCAGTTTCAACAATGTGCTTTGAAGAGAAGCTCTTAGTCGAATGACTGACATTACAAAACTATCACATAACAGCAATGTCATGGTATAGTACCATAGGAAACACCAATTATTGGTAAGCAAGATGCAGTCATTATTTTGACAGAATAAGTTACCATGGCAGTGGGAAAGCCCTGTAAAATTTCCCTATATTTTGGCTTTAGTTGCTCATTATAATTATTTATTTTAAAAAAACCCAACTCAATGAGCCCCATTTTTTATTGCTGGAAAGTGATCAGCAGGCCAAGATGAAACTTCCTGCAAAGTTTAAGAAAAATACGTGGAGCAGATTCAGAGCCACCTTTGCCAAAAGTGACAGTGATACACGCATATCAAAAAACCATTGTGAAAGCACCAGTAAGCTGGCATAAAAACTCCACTCTGGGAAAACCCAAATTATCAAGATAATTACAGAGAAAGAGAGTATTCTTGAGGAATGGTCTTCTAACATTGCAACCAACAGCACAAGATTGAACAGTGATAAGTCCACAAGATCAAGACAGACAACAGTTTATTAGGGGAATGGTATATCAAAGCATGGCAATTGAAAGTTGCAGTTGATCCTGTCAGATGCTTCGTGAGACATCCCTCACAGAAAGGGGAAGGTACTGCAGGGGAGGAAAATTTTTGTGGGCAACACCAGCCTTCCTTGTTAACGCTACTGGTGGCAATGAAAATGCAATCCCACATGTAACTGGTAGCAGTAAAAACTGTGCTGTTTCGCAAATCTGTCATATCCCTCTTCCTTGCAGGGCTGAATATTTCATTAAGGTCAAAGCAAGGATAAAATCAGATACGATGTTAAAGACATCATAATAATACATACACTTTATATAATAATAAAAGTATAATATTAAATAATAATTGCCAATTGCCATTTATAATCTTATAATTGCCTTTATTCAATTAATAAACGACATGAAAAGTTAAAACATCTGAAATGCACAAGAGAGATTTTTTTAACAATTATCTGAAAGAAAAACCAAATGTATCCCTTCACAATTGACATACCAAAAATTTCTTGATATCCTTGTAGTTTGTTATGATTCCATTGTGAACCACCACAAATTCTAAGAGATAGCAACCAAAAAATGAATGTTTGATAATTTCTTCATAACTTGAAATTACACTATACAACTCCTTCACAACGAAAAACAGCTGGGTAGTACAGTGACGTTTTTCTTATTTCCAGTTATTTTGTCAAATCACTACCAAAATCTGAAAAATAGGTTACAGTTCTGAGGCTCTCCGGTAAATTACCACAAGCCACTGCCCTAATGCTTTCATTCTTGCTTAAAACTTGCAACAGTTAATTTCAGAACCATTTTATCGGCAAGAATTTGCCCATGGTTTCACTAAAACCAAAATCCAAAAAAGAAAAAAAAAAACTCACTATTTTCACATGTACAGCATTTCCCCTGTAACAGCAACCTTCATGTAGTGACTTGCACTTGTTATATAAACCGATATAAACAGGAGTGGGAGGCGATGTCATCTACATGTATATTCCCTCACTTAAGTGAAGATATGGAAAATATGCCTCGCTTGTTCCATGTTGGGCTTCTTATCAACTTTACGAGTGATCCAGTTTTCACTAAAAAGTCTCTCTTCCATACCATACATCAGAATAGACAACCAAATAATCACCATTCTTTCTATTTTAGGGTTAGCATTAAGTTTATTTTAGGATCAGGCTAATCTATAATGTTCCTGTCAGTCTCACCATTTTTGGGATCTGATCTTTGAGGATGACTGTTGACGCCACTTGGTTCCCCATGTGTAGCCCAACGTGTGTGTGCAATACCACAGTGACAAGATAGTTCTTCTTCAGTAGTGAAATCACTTTGTGCTAATGATGTAGACATCATGCAGATCATGATAAGAACATCAGATTTATAATTAACTAGACTCTGGATAAGGCTCTAAAGAACCAAGCACAATTACAATGAAAACATAAAGCAACTTTTTTTATAGTTAATGTTTCTTTGTTGTTTCAAGGTATCAATTACATTAATTTTGTCGGTTTATAAATGATGTTATCACCATTATTAACGGGTCAGTACGCAGGTATTACAACAGCCCATGCGATTGGCTCAGAAAACAATAGAAGCATTCAAAAAACCAACAGAAACAATGAATCCTAACCCTAAAAACAATAGAGCTGCATACTAAACGGATCCAACGAAATTAGAGGTTGTAAACAGCCGCGTGGTATCTGTTTTTAACTGTCTAATTGACAATTCAAGTCCAAAGCCCTTGCTTTATTGACCTTTAGTGACAATAATTCACGAAAAGTAACCAATTCTAAAACATGGCATTTACTCCCGGGGGAGTACTCAACAGATGCTTGGGTAGGGAGGTGCATTCCAGGTGCTCAAACCCTGACCCTGTTTAAGACACAATTATCTGATTTTCCTATCCCGTTTACAACAGAATTAATTGAGACCTTTCAGGCCCTATCTAAAACTTTTAACCCGAAATCAAACCATGTTTAAGACTAGAATGAAATAATGATACACTCATTTTGCGGTTACCACTCATCTTTTCTGTAGTGTAATAAGCTGTAATTATCAAAGTCAACGGAAGCCCACCAATAACTGATGGCTTGTGGTCAGGCTTCCACATGTGTGAACAAACACCTAAGCTTATCCTGTTTAAACCATTAGGTGTCATGTAGCAATACCCTGTTTAAGACAGGAAGTGATGAAATTGATACCCCGTTCAAGACAAAACACCCTGAAAATCAAACTCTATTGGGCAGCACGTCCCTGTTAAGGACATACAAGGTACCTCCCCCTCTCCCCAAAACCCCCCAGGCATTTACCTTGGATTTCTTCATCAAGGGCAGCAACTTTTCCTTGTTTTTTAATAATGCTAAAAGGTAATCATTTAATTGGCATTGTTAGTAATAGCTTCATTTCTACTTCTGAGGTTTTTGTCAACCAAAGCCAAGATTTATTTAAAGAATACACTGCACAAATGACAACAGTTTCAGACAAGTGTTGTGGTCTGGAAGATGGGCATCACAATTTCCTTGATTTGCACTGTGGAAGCTGCAAAATTGCTTTTGACGTTACCATTTTTCTGGTAGTCTCTTAGTGTTATGTTTCGTCTGTTCATTAGTGTCTTTTGTATGTTTCATTTCATTGGTATGCCCAGTTCGCTTTAGTTTTCTTTTTGCATAATTTATTAGTGTATACAACCCTTAGTTTCATGTTCTTTGCTCTCTACTCTTCACAAGGCAGTTGCGCTACACGCAGTTCAAAGATTAAGTTCAGTTTCGCTATTCAGCAGTCCTTCGTTTTGCTATTTAGCAGTGTATAAGTATATCTACTTTCTAAAGTCATAACAATGTAAGTATTCATTCTTTTCACCGTTTGTTACATTTAATATAACCTTTGAATCATGTTTACTTTTGTAACCTTTTACTTTGCTTACTTGTGTTTTCAGTTTCTGCATTTCCCTGTTTCCAATTAAAGTTTTTACTTGTTGAACAAGTGGTGTTGAAAAGTTACGTTGTTTGAACCCTTCGGACTGTTTAGCCTTCTGGCAGTCACAATTGGAACACTAATAATTAATTAAACGGAAATCCTCTGAATTGTAGTATGAGACGAACATAAATATATCACAATGAATGACACAGAATCAAAATGAAACCGACAAAATATGCCGTGCATACAGCTGCACAGCCCTACCACAGGCTTTATGAGATCCGTAGTCACTCCATAATTATAAGTTTTCTTATCCCATGTTATGCTATGTTATCCTATGCCCTTCAGATTTGAAGGCATGCACAAGGTCGCCATACTGCCAATCGAATTGTGATTTGTGCAAGGAAAGTAAGTACTATAAATTATTTAAATAAAATAAAATAAATAGGGAATTTGCAGTGGCACCTCCACAGAGTGGCTATTCGTCCACTGAAATCCAGATCGAATTGGAATTTGGAAATGTTGACTTTATGACATCATCAACCTGAGAAGTCATGTAATTGTCAAAGACTGCAAATCCTGCTAAGTTTTAATCTTCGATGTGTGTTACTGTACATATAAGCTTTCCTGGAGATACACTAAATTTATTTAACTAGGTTCTAAGCTTGATAACTGTAGGGAATTTTGAATTTCCAAGTTTCAACCTTACAATGTAAGTAACCCAGAAATGCCATCAGCTACTACAGCTAGTGTAAACTTTGGGCTGGAAACTAGGCATATTAAATATAGGCTTCCTGTAGCCTCTTGTCAAATGAAGAAAGCATGCATCATTATAAAGTCCCTTCTTTTTCTCTTGTTCTGATTATGGAATAGACAGTCTTCAAGACAGCTTAATTTGACTACAACTATACTGGGATTCATTTTGTTTCTACTTTTTTACTCAAATTTTATAACCCAGTGAAGTTTACGTGACAATAGCACTAATTAGCATGAGAAAAGAAAGACTTAAGGATTCTGGTAGTTGTAGCCAAATAATGCCACCACACAAATGTCCTATTGAAATGAAATCATGAAACAAATGGAAAAAAATATTTTGCAAGTGCAGGAATATTGTGACCAAAAAAATTAATTATCAATTAATAATAATAATAATAATAATAATAATAATAATAATAATAATGTCACGATAACATCAATAATTATGGTCGCCCATAACAAGACTTGGTTTTCTACACTTTTCCACTGCAAAACAATAATTTTCTACACTTTTCCACCACAAAACTTTACTTCTTTACTACTCATAAAGTACTATTTTTATTAAGGGTATGGATACAAAGATATCTTAGATTTAGCATCAACGCATCACAATATTGACATATATAAGTGAAAGAACACTGCATAGACGACTGAGTATGTATGGATTATCATGACAACACCCACAATACGAAGTCAACACTATAGCTGACGAGGTTTGAACAGTGCTAGATGGCCCTGATGGTATTTAGGGCTACAGGCATGTGTGGCATAGTCTTCCCTTAAAGGGATATCAAGTCCCACAAAAAGTGGTGGAGACTATACTTCATGAAAGTGATGCGACACATTTGCGGATATTTTCATCATCACGAAAAATGGCTTGCACTGAAGCCATGATCTTGTTCTTTAATAGTGCCCATTGAAGCTAGTGACTAGTTCTTGAGGACACCCATTATGTGTGTTAACTGCCTTGAGGAAGTAAGATCCAATGTTGTTGGGAGAATTATTTGATTAAGTAACAGCCAGCCATAAAAGCCTCCTACTCTAGCGGTCAATAAATCCATCATGAACTGGAAAACCATAGGGCTTTAACTTATCATAGCCATCCACGTGCCAGACAGTATTTGGACCCGGATTATGATACCCGCGTCTTTTCAGCTTGTGGTCTTTTCTCTGTTGACACCCCTAAGGATTCCAATTCACTAAGCAGTCTCCACCATTGCCATCTTGGTTCTACATCCAGCATGCATTTTGCCTTGAGGCAGAGTAGGTTTTGCATGCCATGGATAAAAAGCAAGTTTTGCTGTGGATAAAAAGTAAGTTTTCCCATAGACAGAAAGTAAGATTAGCCAAGGAAAAGTAAGTGTTGCAGTGGAAAAGTGCGTTTTGCCATGAGAAAGGAAGTTTTGCAATGAGAAAGTTAGTTTTGCCAATGACAGTACTTTTGTTAAGACTCATTTTCCAGAGACTAATACTCATGTTTTCAGCTTGAAATGATTCACTGTATCTATGTTTCACTAGAAAGGTTTCAACGTTGTAATTCCGGGAAGAGTACGTGACCTTTGAATGAAGAAAACAAAAGACGCCCATCACATGACAGGGACCAATCCATTGCTTCCTGCATTCTTCTCGAATGTTAAACAAAGACTTGGATACGGTAAAAGTAAATGATTGAATTCATGCAAATCACATTCCACGTTGGCAATATTTATTTAATGAATACACATGACAACAGTTTCCGACAAGTGTTGTGGAGTGGAAGATGGCACGGCCTTTACAGTTTCCTTGATTTGCGAAAGCTACGATTGCTTTTGCCGTCAAAACGCAATTTCTAAAGAAACCCCTCTGACTCGAAGTATGAGGCAAAGAAATTTGAAAGAGAACATCTAACTGGGTCAATAGTTGCTACGTTTTATACTTAATAAACCAGGCCTGATGCAACGCCTACCTCATTTTGTCAACTCCATCATAAGCCACTCCTGTAATATTACAAAAAAATAAAGATACAAGCTTAAGGTCTCGTCGCGACAAACTTGTGGAAATAGAAGTATCAATTCAACCACAAACCTGCAGAATCGTATCCTCTATATTCTAATCTCTGGAGGCCACTGATCAAAAGTTCGAGAATATATTTCCGCTTCCGTGGAACACAGAAGTTCAAATAGGCAAATATTCCTAGAAAAGAAAGGAACGCATTAGATAATAGTGTAGAAAAGTCTGACATGATTAAAAGTTTTAGAACTCCAGTTTACACATAAGAAAATGGTTTTATACAATTTCACCAAACAATAAAAGCCAAAGCTTGTAACAAAAAGCATCTTACCACACATCACGACAGCTTAGAGATCGGGCCAGCAGGCAAATCCAAGAAAAATGAACGAAAGTTTAACGTGACAAAGAAATATTCGCTGACGATTTATCGTACCCGATACTTCGCATTAGCTTCGTGTTACCATCAACACAAACGAGTCGCATTGATTGGACGATTGAACCAAAGGCTGCCAACCACCCAATCACTTCCAGACAGATTAACAGCAGTTACTATTATTGTAGCTCTCAGATAGTACGCGCGCTGTGATTGGCCAATTAAGCGGGCCGCTAAATTTTAGAGTGGGCTTTTCCTCTTCGATTCGTTTACCCTGAGATATAATTAACATCTTAATAACCTCGTTTTCTCGGGCCGTACTGTACGGCTCCTTGTTTTTTAACTTACAATACGGCCCTCGAACTCGGTTAGTAAGAGGGATGTATAAATGAACTTACGCCAACGATTTAGCTTTCTATGGCGCTTTTTGGGGGTCAAAATTAAGTGATACATTTTACATGGCGAATTATAATAATCCTTACATTTTACATGGCGAATGAAGTAACGCATGCATTACACATGATGAAATAGGTAACGCATGCATTTTACATGGTGAAATAGGTAACGCATGCATTTTACATGGTGAAATGTGCAAGGTTTGATACATCTGCACGACGTATGATGGCTTGACAGTGGCCGACATTTTACTTGTTACGAAATAAAAGTTACTTTAAATATTATTAGCATCGCATTTTAAATACACGAGAGTCGTATTTATTTTGAATTAATGGCGACGAATCCGATGAACTATTGTTTTTTAATCGGAGAAATGCTACTGTCTGATTGGGGTGGCTATTAAACTCAGGCCTCGAAAACTCAGACCTCAGTTCCCAGACCCCAAAGGTCATGTGTCCCCCCCGCCACCCCTCGTGTAGAAGTAGAAAGTCACGTGGTAAGCTACTGAGCTGAGTCGCCGCCTCTCGTTAAGATCATGGAAGCTGATGTGCTCTGGGAATGCGCGCAGCGTTTAATGCGAGCTGCCGAGCAAATACAAATAGGACAGAATTCTCTAACAGCCAGAAATAATACGGGGGCAAGGCGAGAAAGTGAACAGACTCAGACTGCGAGTGGCCCAGAAAGTCTCAATAGCACAACGTCACCAAGGTCTGCTCTCTCTGCTGCTGGAAGAAGTTCAGGAGACCTTGAAGGACCTCAGAATACGGCTGGTCCAGCCTGGGAGGAGCACAGGAGAATTTTTGGTTATAGGCCGTCGTCTGAGCCATCGCGGAGCCGGCCGTGTAGTGGAAACAGCAGAGGGAGAGGAAGAAGGCAGCCAGCAGCATTCTCGCCATATTTCCATCGCAAGAACACGTGGACAAGAGCGTTCATCTGTCAAAATAAATGCGACTGTAGTTCATTCAAAATGTGATACTTAATTTAAGTAAATTTAAATTTATTTCAAGTAAGCGATTCAACCAAGTAAAATGTCCAAGTGTTCTTGCGATGGAAATATCAAATCGTTCTTCAAAAAAAAGATCTGATAATTCGCCTTTTTACTATTAGCCGTCAGAATTGTACTTGCATGATATCGTCGAGTTCGGGAGCAGCCAAGTTTCTACAGTAAACTAATTAGCGTCTGCAACGGTTGAAAGTGAACAATTACTTGAAAAATATCCCATGACATGCCCCACGAAAGTCACTCTTATTTATTCAAAGAGGGGTTTAACAGTGAATTCATATCTTAGAGAATATCTTAGACTAGAAGCTAAATGTAACTATGTGTTCGGTACGGGTTGCTCTCTCTCTCTCTCTCTCTCTCTCTTTCTCTCTCTCTTTAGCAACTAGCCATTTGTTTTCTACTTGGCAGAATCTGATAGTCGGTTTGCACCAAACACTTCCCTTGTTGCAGAAAAACCTTTTGTGTGTGAGTGTTCGCTGGGCTGACGAGAACGGAAAAAGAGACCTCTGCCCTGCGTCGCTTTGATCCGGCAACCACCCTCAATCTCGTATCTCGAGTCTTCGTTCCGTACTGCGCATGCTGGCTTGTCGAAACGTTTCCCCACCGCTGGTCAAGGGGAACGAAGACTCTGGGCGCGAGCTTGAACCGCTCTCCACGATCTTGGGCGGCGCTGTTCAAAACGCACGCTCCCTGTTATGTTTACTGACCGTGACTTGAGCCCCCTGTGTCTCGCGGATTCATTTACAGTGATTCCGCCGTTATTTAGTGAGTCCGCACAGTATCGTGGCATCACGTGAAATATGTGTCGTTAGCTCGGTTGCTAAGTACCCGCGGAGCATGCTTCCACGCAGAGCAGAGGACTCTTTTCCCGCTCTCGGCAGCCCAGCGAACATAGAAGAAAAGAGCCGCTCTGCTAGCAGGGAAGCCGAAGACCACAATTGGTCACGTTCAAGATTCCTTTTCTTGTAGAGATGCGGGCGCAACTCTCAAGTGGTGAGGCATATATCCGCATTTTATTTTACACTCTAACAATTTTCGGGATTCCTTCGAGCATTTCCCATGCAATGTGAAAAACCGTTTGGTCGGAGACAGGCATTCCCTCGGTGCCACGTGGATTTTTTTTCCAACGGTCCCACGGGAGCCCAGACTGATAACACGAATGCTCATTCATATCATGAATCTGGGCTGCCTGTGACCGTCCGAAAGAGAGAGTCGGCGCTTCGCTCGCTCTCCAGCTCGGTGTTCTCCCACGGGTTCCTCTGACATTCAGGGTAAAAAGGGCGGGAACATGATAACAAATCTTGCGCTAGCATATTGGATTTCCACTAGAAGCTTGGATTCAACGGAAAGAGAAGCTTGATACACTTGACATTGGTAGCTCATTGAATCCTTTGATGATATTAGAAATTAAATGTAGGTGTTGATAGTAAAATTGTTCGCCTTGCGCTTGTTCCCTGGGATGCCGGTGCAACGGGCACTCCAAGGTTAGGGTTAGGGTCACTTCAAAACGGGTCGCGTGCCTTTTTGTGTTTGTTTTCCTTCGTAGTCACAAATGGTAATGAGTTGTTTTTTTTCTTCCAATTCTGCTCTCCCGGGAGGTGTCAGTACCGACATTGAGACTTTCACCTGAGTAACCCGCGATTTCAACTCAGGTCGTCTTGCGTTATGAGCGTAAGAGTTCCCTTTGCGCCATCAAAGCAGATGCTTGCATTGTGTTTAAAGTATTTTGTGCAATTTCGAGGATGTTTCCGACCTTATTAGAGTAGCAAATTTTGCTTTTTTTTTCTCCGTTATCAGTGTTGTTTTTCTTCTTAGTTACAAATTATTAGTATTTTATTAAATTTCCAGCATCGTGCGGGAAATGTTAGAAGCAACATGAAAACGACTTCTAGCGATCTAACCCGCACTTCGAACTCGGATCTCCCGCACGGAGTGCGCGTGAAATGTCATCGGCCTTATCGGAAGCTTGAAGTTTGCATTGATTTTATATTTTGTGCTATTTCGAAGACCATGCCCACCTTTTCAGAGATCAGACTTGACGCCAAGAAGCAAACTTTTATTTTTTAGCTCATTCCTAGGCGCAGTGGATGAGGCATTAGTTTGATGAATGACGTTGGTGGAAGTTGCAAGCCGTGAACGGTAGTGATTTCGCATTTCCCCTTTACAAAAAAATTGGAAATTAATTTTTCCGTTAGGTGGGCCATAGCCTGCACGATGGCCTACCCCATGCTTTGTCAACACCCATAACCTGATAAGTTACTGTGCAATTGATAGGACATCCGATAGATAGCGATGTGGCTTTCAAAAGAGTCAAATTTACGAAAGTACTGTACGAAAATGTTCCTTGCAAAGTTAACCATATACGAGTTTAAATGTGTTAACTGTTGAGGCGGTTATTAATGTTTCGTTTTTCAATGCCAGTATATATGCGTTATTGACTAAGCGTGAGGTCAAGATGGCTGGATATTGGCCTTGTTCTTTTGCTTTTCGTTTTCATGGACCTCGACGAACCATCTTGACCGAACAAGCTTGGTCAATACCTCTCTCTCTTCGTTTTCCGTAAGACAAAACCGTTTTCATGCCTTCATATCACTTTTTGTTTTAATTTTTGTATTTTCCCGAAACTCGTCTATGTTTTCTTTGTCTTGACTGTCTTTTACCGCCTTTTTCACTCCACTGCTGACATTATCATTGAAGTCACGAACTTTGTAAGTCCGCTTGACGCAATTTTTATTCTTGCGCTGGAAACGGGCAGACCCGAGCGGATAAGATCGGCCCATCTTGCCCGCTCGGGTAGCACAGAATTCGCTTCACCTTGCCCTCTCGCTGAGCCTGCCATATAATAAATGTTGCATTTATGTAAAAACTTTCCTCATGTTTAAATAAACTGAATGTTAAACATCACCTGACCAATAATTTTATCATTGCGGCAGCTGTGTTAGTTCTTTGTTCGGGTACAAGGTTCGGTCGATTGTCAATTATGTCTTCGATACAACGGCTCCTTTATTGCCTTTATCTCTGCTTGTCATTGTCAGCCAAAGGGCAGCAGATTTTGAAAATTGGTAATTGCTATTTTACATGTGGGAACTAATTTTTGTTTTGCTATATGAAATTGATAGAATGCGATTTCTTTTAGGGGCAATTTTCTCAGAAAATAACACGGGGCTGGATGAAAGGGCTTTCAGGTTTGCCGTCGATTCTATCAACTTTCCCTCTAATATTACTATTCACCCAGTTGTGAATTTCGCGGCGGAGGACAATTTGTTTGACAATATATACAAGGGTAAGTTGAAGAAATCAGTATTGCTTTCCTTCAGAAACACAACTTTATGGCGGCGGTCCAAGTATATGCTGGCCATTATTATTTTTTTTTCGTTTCCACCTAAATGGAAAGTAGTTTGCTTCAGTCGAATTCACAGGATTTCTCAGGATTGCACTTCGCCGTTTTACCACTAGCGTCAGAGGTACAGCGGGCCACAAAAGCAGTGAAAAACAGACATGTCATGGAGTAGAATATTTGGCACTTTATTCACGGTTTAATTGGGTCGATTTATGCAAACCTTAAACACAATTTCGGATCGCACCACAGGAAATGTTATCTTAATCTTAATTGTACATACAAGCACTGGTATCTCGTCCGTGATATCCTCAGGATGGGTAGAAAGGATAGTTTGGTGCCTTTTATTACTCAAGTAACAACTTGTGCGCCATAGTCACCAGGCGTCTATTAAATTATTTATAGCCTCGATATTTCTTTGTCTGCACGCAAGGCAAGGCTAGTGAGACAAAATATCAATATTTTATGCAAAGCGGCTCAAAGCAATATTACTTTAACAGAAAAGGCACAAAAGTGACAAGATATTTTGAATGTGCAAGTGGCCAAATGGTAATTCAGTCTCGTGGCTTGCACACTGCAGAAGGAAACTTGGGGAAAACAATTGCATTAGCCAGTGATCGCTGCGGACAGATTACTCAGTATGTATTTATACAGTGAAATGGAAAAGCTGAGGCCAGCGATGAACTCGAAAAGCGGCAAAAGCGCGAAATTTGGAGTCAATTTTCTTGAAAGTGGTGGCTATCTTTAGATCGTACCCATAGGAACGTTCAGCCTCCGGTCCACAATTAGACGTTCTTATTATCGATTCTTAAGAATAAACAAATAAAAAAAGAATGTATTGCCGGTCGCGGACTCCCGCGATTCCTCTTAAAGTCGGCGAGGTTTCCAAATGCCTGTTTCTCCGAGATAATTATCTGAATTCTTTTCAGTGGCAATTATTTCCTGTTACGCACTCGTAAAGACTGTCTCTTGGGTCCGCTGATAGGTCGCTGGAGCCGGTGAAACGAGAATTTCTCGAGACACCTTCATAAAAGAAGCCAAAGTACTTACTGTAGATCGAGCTGGTTTACGTTAAGCCGTTGACTATAACATGTTAGAATACTTTCTAAAATCAATCTTTCACAAACCTAATGAATAAAGTATGGCAACAACATGGCATTTTGTTTTAATTGCTTTTGAGGACGAAACAGAGTCAGTGGCCAAAAATTGGGCTAAAATGTGGACAGGTGTCTGTCACTGCCAATGATTTGCCAGCCTAATTAACCTGTTGTTATTGTTGCGAAGCTCACAAATGTCGTCCCGAACCTTTTTTCTTGAATTAAAGCCAAATGATTTTCAATATTATTTCCCCTTCACAGTGAGGCCTGTACGAGGTTCCTTATTCGAAGCTAACTAGATCTTACTTTAGGTTTAGTCAACATTTCTTTTAATCTTTTAGCCAATCAGCTTATTTCCGAGGGTGTGATAGCAATTATTGGCCCGAAGACATCTACATCTGTGAAAGCTATTTACCCGCTCTGCTCCAAGTTCCACATTCCTCTGATAAGCGCCAGTGCCACAGATCCAGATTTCTTTTATAAGCACAATGGATACCGTTATCTACTTCGTATGTCTCCAACTGATACCAGCATGAGTTCTGCCATGGTTAAACTAATTGATCATTACAAATGGAAACGCATGGGGATCCTGACGTCAACCACACCTTATGGTAAGAACACCTATATACATCACCCTTGCGGAAGCGAGTTTGTCTTGGCCGGCTCGTATGGAGCAATGTTCTCATATACTTTCACTTTCCATAACTGTTCTTTTGCTGAGGGTTTTCAAGTTAATCTCACATTTTTCTTTCGATATGATCTCCTAGCTTGACAAGTGTCTCTTAACGTGGTCTCCCCTCTCCTCCCATTCATTGTTTCGTTCTACAGTCAAAGACCACGTCTGGAGAGCTACAGATTCCCTTGGTTCAATATCCATTGTCTTGATCGAACCGCAATTAAAAATTGGAATAATTACACGAAACCAAAAGTTGCGTCGGTTTAAAAGCCAAAGGGGCGTTTGATCACTACTCCTTCAGCGTCATCAATCTCTTAAACTTGTGCTTTTGAAATGACATCTAACTCCAAAGATTGCTTAATATCAACTACTCCACATTTCAGCCATGAACTCTTTGTTGGACTTCAAAGAGCGTGCCGTGGAAAAAGAATGGCAAATTCTTGCAGTTGAACACTTCCCTGTCAAAGAGAAAAGTGATGTGAACGCCACTAATGAACTGTTGAACCTAAGAGAAAAAGGTGCACGCGTAATACTGTTGAGCTGTGCCGCTGTTTATGTACCGGATGTGTTAGCACAAGCGGAAAAGCTGGATATGATAAAGGAATGGGTATGGATATTAACTGATGGAGCCATAGCTAAGGTTAGATGTCGATGCTGTTTTTAGCAATCTTTATATCAATGAATAATTAAATATACGGTCTCTCGAGGACCCTACGAGATTCAAAGGGCTAAAGCAAAACGCCAATCAGCTCGACACCCGCAACCACCAGCCGAGTCCCGGTATGCCATACCCGGTCCAGCTCATTGAGTTGCCACTCATCATACTTTATATTTATCCACCAGATGGACTTACGACAGCTTTAGGAGTGTCCGAAACTATTCAAGAGGCATTTGTTGATATTTTAGTGATTTGTTTCGAATGGTGCATTATGTGATTATGTGAGTGGGCGTGTGTAATTGAGCGATGTTTATATTTTCCGCTTGTTAAAATGTTAAAAGCCGCGTAACGACGTCTCAGCCAATAAAAGTTGGCATCGGTTCTTCTGGTCTTAGGCTTGACCACATGACAAAGCGTAATTTTTCTCGGTTTTTTCAGATTAAGCGACTGAAGTTCTGCGAGTGAATGGTGACTGGGATTCTGATTGAAGGTCTTCTATCTCTCCAGTTAATGAATCTTGTGATACTGTGAAAAGTGTGAATTCCTTTCTCGTGTTCCCCACACGATAATTAGCCATTTGACCTGTTTCATAATCTCATCCTCAACGTATTTATCCGCACGGATCATCCGGGATCACATCTACCCTTTTTAATTACTGATGAAAATAATAATAAAATAGTATTTTCCAGGAAAACGCGGATATCCAGTATAGAGAGGGGCTTATTGGTGTGCGCATGCCCGTGATCGGATCTGGAAACCTGTATGACGAAGTATCAGAAGAATGGAAAAGCAGGGGGGAAACCAAACCACTCAATGTAAGTAGAAAGGAAGAGCGCAACAAGCCAATTGTCTTTAATATACACGTTTTCTCCACAAGCAAAATTAAAGTTACACATACTGCACACGTGGGCCCCTTTACGACGCACACGAGGGCCCCTTTACGACGCACACGAGGACTCACTAATCATTAAATCACTGATAGAATGAATTCACCTAATAATATATGGTTTATTTTCGAGTCATACAGGAGAATTAAACCAGAGAGACTGTGACTGAAGCATGGACAACAGAGGACATGTGAACTTCGAAGGTTCTTTGTGACCAAATCAGTTACAGTTTTTTAGAAAAACATCTGTTATGTTACCACTTTGAACAAATCCTTCTTATCGAAATTGACGTTTTGCACGCTCATTCTGCTCAAGATATTCCTTAATCCAAGTTGATTTCACAGTAGCTTATTGTAGTATCGGGCTTAATTTTGTCACCTCAGTAATCCCACAGATAATTTTAACAGAGGTTATCACTTCATTAATTACTTCGTAACCTGTTGGCAATGGGGACAAAATTTAGACGAATTTAGAACTTCAACCTACATCTTTAGACCTCTCCAGAATGATTACCAATATCTTAAAATTCACTGACTCCGCTGTCATATTGTTGCACTCGTCAGCTTGATTTTACAGTCTGTGAAAGGCCCCCGCGTAGCGAGGTTAATAAATTTGTCGGGCCGAAGGGCCGCGCTCGGGAGCTAAGCCGCGCGAATTCGAGCGGCTTAGCTCCCGAGCGCGGCCCTTCGGCCCGACAAATTTATTAACCTCGCTACGCGGGGGCC
>BLFK01000028.1:1555775-1564493 GCA_014634185.1 Astreopora myriophthalma
CCGGGAATCGAACCCGGGACACATTGGTGGAAGGCGAGCGCTCTCACCACTGCGCCAACCCTGCCTCCCCGTGAGCTAGTGAGCTCTTTTATACCACCTTTGCACGATTATTAATTACATCCATCTGGGATGTGGTAAGAGCTAAGGTTGACAGTTCAAAAATGGTTCTAATATAATTCAAGAAAAGGCACGAACTAGTTTGCAAAACTTTGCCGTAATAACAGAGGAACGAAACAGAAAAGTATCGATAGTATTCACACAATAAACTAAAAGCTTGCAACTCGTGAGTGTCCACTTAGAGAAGCGTTAAGGGTGAAGACCATAAAATGATGGCGAAAGGTCACACCTTTCAGATGTCAACACGAGACAGCACTATGGCTATTTAGCAATCACTAGTTTTGATCCAAATAAAAAGACAGCAATAAAATCCTCAAGTTCCGTGCCTAATGAGCAAAACGCCGAACGAGACTCGCTAAAAGCGTCCTAATCAAATCTAGAATAAAGGAAATATATTTCAAGTCAACGTGAGGATGTCTCTAATGGAAAGAATACTAATTAAGAATTCTACAAATAAAATTCGAGGTTCTAGAACCAAAATATTACTTTTTCTAAACTTATTAAATTTACTGTAAGGCACTCTGTGAAAAAGCAATCAGCTGAGTCAACAACAATTGCAACTCCACCGAACTCCATGTTGAAACGCTGCCATGATATTTCCTTTTCAATTAAGATCTAAAATAACCACAGTGGAAATCACGTCTCATCGAACGCTTCGTCTCCATCTCTAGTCTATAATTTTCTGTAGCCATAGGGGACGTAGATCCCGCTGTTGTGGTCCGGCCTATGTGTATGTGATCTCATGGTTGGGTGGGTAAATGCTCGGAGATATTCGCTGCAGAAGATACTCTAAAATCCGAGGGTAAATAAACCTATCTTCTATGTTCTATGTTTTATCCAAATTAGCAGCAACTTGTTATCATCATCATTATTACAGCAGAGAAATGCAGCTTCAGTCTGGGAAATGATTTTGTTGCGGTTTATTTTATACAGAAAGCAACTTTGGCAGTCTCTACGTTAACAATCAGCCCTGAACGAGAAAAAGCCGTAGATTTCACACAGCCTTACTTTAGCCTTGGCTTCAAAATCATTATGAAAAAGACAGATTTAGAAGACAAGGTAAATACGTGGGGATTCCTAGATCCTTTTGAGAAGACTCTTTGGATGGCTATCATTGGCTCGTCCGTCATTGTTGGCATTGTTGTGTGGGTGTACGACCGTTTAAGCCCGTTTGGCTTCTATGGAAGAGTTCTGCAATCAGTGCAGGTAACAAGTGAGGAACTGCACGCACAAAATACGTTGTCATTTCTTAATTCCCTCTGGGCAGCGGCTACGTCTTATATTGAGCAGGGACCCGATGGACGGCATCCTATTTCTCACTCGGGAAGAGCGACAATATTAGCGTGGTAAGTCAGGTAGCTTAGCGTACACAACTAGTTGCAAGCACCATTTTACCATAGTAGTTCATCATAAGTTATAATAATGAACATCGGGCTTGCTAATCGCCCTTCCTTGTAGTCTTGGACTGTTATCTTTTCTGTGAGAAAATAGAATATTTTCACTTTTGGAAAGAGCTGTCCGCCAGAAATTGGTTCTTTATTATTATTGCGCCTTTCCATTAGGGACCGGTCATTATTTATGGAGAGGGAGATGGAGCAGGGACTGAAATACATTGAAAAATAGCAATTTTACCAAACAACCCCTCCCAGGCCTGATAATGGCAAGAGGCCATCCTTTCCAATCGATAATTTAATTTTGAACCCCCTGCTACAAAATTCTTGTGTCTGAAATGAGTAGTTTTTTCGTATTTGGGTGCATGAAGTCGACTAGCTAAATGCCACGTGATACACTGGGCCAGACCCTTGTACGAGTGATGACTTTCATAACGTTACCTTGTACGTCACCGGACTGTCACTGGTTGTCATTTCTGTGTGTTTTGAGTGCAAGGAAGTTGAAGCTTCAGTGATAATAAAACATGTTTTATGACTTCGTAGGTTATTAAAGTGACAGAAACATTTGCAAGGTGGAAATATCATTCAATGAAGTAGGCTGTGTTAGCTCGGAGATGGATCAGTATTGGTCGTCATCACAGTGCCAAATAGTCACAGAATTTAATGAGACCATTTCACTTAAGTTTGAAGTGATTTTTTAAAACTGGTTTAATACTCCCTCTTCCCTATTTGGATCCTTGAAATTATTCTGTGTTTGTATGGGTAATCAAATGGTGACGAGTGAAATTAGGGAATAATTTAACGCGCGTTTTGTCCAAAATCAAATAATTTCCCGAGCCTTTAGGCGAGGAAAATTATTTGATTCTGGACAAAACGCAAGTGAAATTATTCCCTAATTTCACGAGTATACCATTTGATTACTGATTAATATTATAGGTGACAAATTACGCTCACAAGATGCCATTTTGGCACCTTAGGAATATTTGCCATGGTAACATTGTAATTTCACATGTGAAATTATAAATTAACGCTGAAATTTCGCGCCAAAATTAAGGAGTAATTTGTCACCCATGATATTATAGAAGTTATCCCTTCTACACAAAGAAATATTTGTGTTTGTGTAAGTTAAGACATCAAGCAGAACCTAAAAAAGGATCAACCCCTGTTTGTTTCATTAAAAAAATAAGCCCCCCTCTCTCACCACCCCAAAGTACCCTTACTCCCAACGTCTTTTTTCCCTTCACCCGCTCTCCTTAAATAATGACCGGTCCCTTACATGGGACTGATTTCGTTTTTCACTAGCGTCAATCACCGTAGCAAAATAGCGTTAATGAACTGAAATGTGATCATCGCAGTTAATGAGGCAACTTAAGCAGTTCCTTAAAATTGTTATTTACAATTCACTGTTTTTTTTATTGACCAGGTGGTTTGCTATCTCTATATTTGGTGCCACATACACAGCAAACTTGGTCGCTTTTTTGACTATCAACAAATACGATTCTCCAATCAAAACAGTCGAGGATCTAGCCAATCAGGACAAGATAAAATTTGGAACTGTTAATGGCAGTCAGCTTGCTGAAATGCTCCGGTAAGAGCCCATCCGTATTTTCCTTCTCTACTTTTTACGGTGGGATCGTGGTGCGGGCGGTATTTATATAGCGATTTTTCCATATCAACGTTCCCAAATGCGCCATACTGCTAACCCTAACCCTAACCCTAACCTTGTGGTGAAAATTGTATAAGCCCTTGTGCATGCAGTTCACCTCTACATTCATAAGAATTCCTCCCTTTAAAGAACAGACCTCGTTTGTCGGGGGGTTAAGTAGCGCTACCTATCTATCTACCGGATGAATCAATCAGCGTATCCATTGGTTTCGCTGGCGCTTATCCGCTGGATAGTGATCCATCTGGTGGATATCATTACCCTCCTTTTGAACAACCAAGGCCAGTGCAGAGATTAAGCATGCTCGATTACAGAGATTTATTGGTTCTTCTTATATCCTTCTTCATCTTTATTGTGATGTCGTGACGTTAAAGAATCATGTCAAGACCATTTTTTTTCTTATGTTCAGATCTGCCTCGCTCCCAGTTTACGAGAGGCTATGGAAATTTATCATTATGGAACCGAATGCTACTTATGCCATTGAAAAAGTGCGAAAAACAGAAAATTACGCTTTTATTTGGTATTCTGCTGTACTGGAATACGAAGCCCAGCGTGAACCATGCAACACCTTGAAACTGGTTGAAAGGTTGGTCTGCTTCTCTCTCTCTCACACAAGGAACCAAATCTGTTTGAAAGTAGTTAAAGCGGATCATTTATTGTTCAACGTAATTATGCACGAACAACTAAATCGCTTGAAGTCACTTTTGAATAGGAATATATGATTTTATCCTCTAGACCTTTTGGCAACATCAATTACGGATTCGCACTGCCTCGCAACTCGCCATATACTCACAACTTCAGCGTTGCAATGTTAGAGCTTCAACAAGAAGGCTTCTTGGAGCGCATGAATGAAAAGTGGTTTAGAAGCCGCAGCGATTGCAGTGCTGAGACACAGGCAGCTCAGGCAACAGCTACGGAAGGCGGTGATCGGTTACAGTTCAATGACATGGCTGGAGTGTTCATCACGCTTGCTGTTGGTGTGGCCGTCGGGATGGTTGTCCTGTGCATTGAATTAACTTATGCATCTTACATGGACACCAGATCGAAATACGCTAAGGTGAGGTTCCTCTCTGAAAGTTATTTGCTTTTAAATATCGTGTTTTCTTTTTCTTGTCATTTTTTGACTTTGTGATTTTCCAGAATATCAAACCACAGTATATTTCCTTTGAATTTATAAAACGTTTTGCGAGTGAAAGAACCCAATGACATAAAAAAGTAAATAATGTTTTAGGCTTCAAGCTTGTGGGGCTGTGTATAGAGGTAACAATTCAAACAAGCAAAACGTTAAAAATTCCAACCGGAAGGAGGCAACCAGTTGGCTATTTATCTGCGTGGTGGAGCCACGGGACAACCGAAAACAAATCCATTTGGTGCTGCGAGTGGGATTTGAACCCAGAACATCCGCCTTAACCACCGGGCCGCGCCGCCTCCTTCGAGTCCTCGGTCATGAATGTTTAGGATTGTTCCAGATATTGCATGTAGATCAAGAATGTGTACACTATTTGATAACTGAATTGTGTAAACTATCTTTCCAGGCACCAAAAACAACATGCGAGGCTCTGGCGAAAAGATTACATCAAACCAGGAAAAGATCATTACCACGTTTTCAGTAAATGCGAAGAACTGGGCAACCATGCTAACCCGCCATTCCGGGGAGCAATGCAATGAACCTTGATAAGAGGAATTCTATATTCGGCTGAGCCACACTAAAATGCCCTCGATCATGACAACAACTTGTTCTACCTTTCAACAATATTTAAGAAAGAAGCTAGTGCCACGAGCACATAAGTTGCAGCGTCCATATGTTAGAATACGGGCCACCAGCACAGGAGTAAATATGGTTATTTTTAGTTTCAGGGTTAGGGTTCGCTGTCAATAAATAAACTGCTAGACTGTCACGCCAACCCTGCTTGATATTTCGATTATGGTGAATTTCTATCTTTCAATACTGCTTTCCCTTCTCCCTCCCATAAATTATGACTAGTCCTAGAGTTGAAGAAAAAGACAAGCCACGAAACTCCAACTGCCGCCCGCAGCCAAAAAGCCACTTCCACGCGTCCCTCGCCATCCAGCCTCGGGCAAATGAAATTGCTTCTAGACGCCTAAAGCTCGATACACCTATCTGTATGTTTGACCAGTGGGATCATAGCTTCCTGAACTGCATTTTAGAGTCTTTGGAAAGTTCCAAATTCGTTCCCAGGCTCTCTATCTTTTCTTCCCTTGTCGTTGAGATCGGTGTGGTCACATTACTGAGGCCTTCCGAGGAGTTTTGCCGACAGGCGACATGACCTCAAAATGTGGCGACAACCGACAGGAACTGACAGAAAAAGGGCGACGTTTTGTCACGGCAACAGTGACGAAATACGACAGCAACACGATCCGTAACAAAACTGGCGACGTATGACTGGTGCTCAACAACAATCGACAAAGTGACATCAGAACCCCCTTTGGAAGGCCTCCTTACTGGCCGCGACAAACTGCTCCCTTGTCCAGATAGACTTACCCATCTTTTTTGTTCATTTCATCAGATTTCAAACGTGGAGCAAAAGCAACGTTGGGACTTGCAAAAGAACTGAGAATAATTTAAAGCCGCTTTCGCTGTGTATAAAAATCGAAAGTTCGAGTAAAATAGACCTTTTCATGGATAATGACGCCATATTGTTTGGGGGACAAACACGGCTAAAATTACAATGAATCGGTATGGGATTTTGGTCGACTTTGAACCTCTGCAACTCCGCTACCGACCCAGTATTTTGACAGCGAAAAAGTCTTTCAGTTAAAAAGTATTTCTACTGACATTATTTTCATGACGTATAAAGAACAGATTTATGCTCCAACGACCGTAAAAGAATTTTGAAAATTTCATACAAATCCTTGTAATCAAAATTATGTAAATTGGCTCGAAATTAGACATGAAAGGATTTATAATTCCAATTTACGGACGTCATACCTTCTTTATTGGCCTAAGCCTAATCTTCTGTTGGATGATTGATATCAATAATATTAATAAAAATGGCGGCAAATGTTGGAAATCGGCCTTTTCATAGTTCAAAGTCGGTCAAAATCCCATACATTCACCGTAATTTTACCCGTGTTTACCCCCAACAATATGGCGTCATTAACCGTGAAAAGTCGGAATTCTATATAAATAGGGCAGCGTGACACCGAGCGCTACTAACGGAAGGTCTTGCTTTCACCAAGCGAAATTTTATTTAAGGTGCTCACATTAATTTTTTCAATGTTTTGTTGTGGGAAAGGACATGGAAATGAAGCAACCAAGCAGTGGAGGATTGCTCTGAAAACCTACTGGAAGAAGGTGTCAGCATCAAAACGGATCCAACAGAAAATTCTACAATACTTTTACACCTTTCTTAAATGATACAAACAAGCAAAATGCCAAGGGAGAAATTTGCTTAAAAATAGACCAGAAACCTGAACTTGATCAAATAAAAGTAGCGGACCCCTTAGCTCATTATTTCTCAACGATTGCAGATGGAATAGGTGGTAGCAATGTTCAGAATCTCACGGAGGAAGATTTGCAGAATCATGGGTCTATCAAGCATATAGCAATGAATTTAGTGTGAAACGTAGCAAGTGACGAATTTCAGTTTGAGCCATTAGATAACAGATAATGATATACCATTTATATGGCTCATTTTCTATGAATATACTCAAATGCGCTTTACAACACTTTGTGGGGGACTTTGCCAGACTGCTTTATGGTGCAGTTCACAATCTTAAATCTAAATAACCAGTAGAATTCAAAGGTGCCCCCAGAACAGAATGAATGATAGACCATCACACCGGAGACTATATACGTCCCCTACTCTTCTCGAACAGTGTGTGGGTTCTTTAACGTCCCACGCAAGTGTTGTGAGACGGGACCTACGGTTTAGTGTCCTTATCCGCGAAGACTAGAAAGTCTAACCATTTGCAGATGTCATTACAAAGGCAGCACCTTCTCCTCAGTTATTTTAAGACTCTAAGTGTTGGTCCGGCCGGGATCTGAACCCACGACCTTCCGCTCAGCAGACTGGCGCCTTATCCCTTTGTGCTAACCAGGCGGCGGTATAACAGGCTAGTACAAGAAACGATGAGGAGGCTCAATTCCAGGAAAGCTACAGGATATGATAAAATTGACCCAAGGATACTCAAAATTGGAGCTGAAGAGCTAGCACCTTCCCTTACTGGAATTTTCAATCAGACCACAGGCAGCCCAGGCTCAAAATGTGGCGTAACGGTTTGAATTTATAAAGTTTGTTTGGGAAGCTAACGGCTTTGCTGGAAAAGGTCAATTATTCTTATATTTTGTGAATAAAATCTACTTACGCTGTGCCGTGTTGTATTCCATGCAGTTTGCCACCTTCTCAGGCCCATCTAACGCGATTTCTGCGAGTTATCGTTTTGTGCATGGGTTTCCACTGCTAAAAAAAAGGTTTAGCAGTGGAAACCCATGCACAAAACGATAACTCGCCGAAATCGCGTTAGATCGGCCTGAGAAGCTGGCAAACAGCATGGAATACAACACGGCACAGCGTAAGTAGATTTTATTCACAAAATATAAGAATAATTGACCTTTTCCAGCAAAGCCGTTAGCTTCCCAAACAAACCTTTATAAATTCAAACCGTTACGCCACATTTTGAGCCTGGACTGCCTGTGATCAGACCATCAGAAAAGGAGCACGGGTGACACAATGTAAACATGGGGAATGGGTGCCCGCATTAAAAAAGGATGATAGGAAGGAAAGAACTATAGGCCCATCACGGTATTACCCTGCGTGGATAAAATCTGCCAGAAATTGTTAGGAAAACAGATTTCAGACTTTATGGATATGCGATTTAATGATGCTATCACCGCTTATCGCCCCCATAACAGCTGTGAAACCACACTTTTGAGACTAATTGAGAATCGGAAACCTGAGCTTGACGGTAGAAATATTGTTGGTGTCCTGGCATCGGACATGGGTGAAGCATTTGATTCAGTATGCCCAGCCCTCTTGATTTAAAAGCTTCAAGCATATAATTTCTCCGAAAGCGCCCTAAATCTGATGCGATCGTACTTCGATCAAAGAGAGAATCGACTAAGACTGGGTACAGCAGCCAGTGATTGGAAGATTGTTGTGAAGAGTTGTCCCCAAGGCTCAACTTTTCGACCCCCTCTATGGAATATTTTCCAACATGATTTACCAATGCAAGTGAAATCTGTGACAGAATTCAGAGCGATTATACGAAAGAAAGATTTATCAGCTGGTGTTGATGGATGTAGAACAAATTGTTATATCCGCACAACTTAGTGTACATATCTAAAATAGTGTAAATAGCTCTGATTGTAAATAGTATAGGTTAATTAATATTTCACTTAATACTGAAATTAGTATTTAATTAATATTTATTAATAATTACTTTATTTTATCAATATTTTAATCGATATTGTAACGTATTTGTTAGAGTGTCCCCAATTAGTGCTTTTTGCGCTACAACGACCAGACACGGAAATAAGGAGTGTATGTATGTATGTGTGTGTGTGTGTGTGTGTGTGTGTGTGTG
>BLFK01000030.1:15197-30197 GCA_014634185.1 Astreopora myriophthalma
TGCGGATCCGTCGACGTCGGGCACCTTGGGTGGGGTCTGACGGTTCGCCGACGCCCAAGGTCTGTCGCTCCGTGACGCCCGAGCGACCTTGGAAGGCGATCCGGCGTACACGTTGCACAAACCCCAACGCCGTCGATTTCCCACCGCGCCGGTGCTGGTGTTCAACGTGAACGAACAGTGGGTGGTGGATCTGGTGGAAGTGCAACGGTTGGCCCGTCACAACCGCGGCATCCGTTACTTGTTGACGGTGGTGGACGTCTTGTCCAAGTACGCGTGGGTCCGACCACTCAAGACCAAGACGGGGGCCGCCTTCGGCTCCATCTTGAAAGAAGACGGCCGACGTCCCCAAAAGTTGCAGACGGACAAGGGCAAAGAATTTTACAACCGCCCGTTTCAGACTTTGTTGAAACAGAAGGGCATTCATCATTTTTCCACGCACGGGGATGCCAAAGTGGCGGTGGTGGAACGGTTCAATCGCACCGTCACAACTGCGGCATCCGTTACTTGTTGACGGTGGTGGACGTCTTGTCCAAGTACGCGTGGGTCCGACCGCTCAAGACCAAGACGGGGGCCGCCTTCGGCTCCGTCTTGAAAGAAGACAGCCGACGTCCCCAAAAGTTGCAGACGGACAAGGGCAAAGAATTTTACAACCGCCCATTTCAGACTTTGTTGAAACAGAAGGGCATTCATCATTTTTCCACGCACGGGGATGCCAAAGCGGCGGTGGTGGAACGGTTCAATCGCACGTTGAAAGGGCGCATGTACCGCTATTTCACAGCCGCCAACACGTTGCGGTTCGACGACATGCTGCCCGCATTGGTGAAAAGCTACAACGCCAGCCGGCATCGGAGCATCGGCCGAGCGCCTCGCGACGTGACCCCAAAAAACGTGAGCCAGGTGTGGCACGCGTTGTATGGTCGGAGACTGAATAAGAAAGGCAAGCGACCCCGCTGGAAGGTGGGCGATCGCATGCGGTTGGGCAAACACCATCGCCCGTTCAAGAAAGGGTACTTGCCCGGTTGGACCGAAGAAGTGTTCGTGGTGCGTGCCGTGCGCCCGGGACCAGTGCCCACGTACCAGGTGGAAGAGATGGACGGCACGCCGTTGGAAGGCACGTTTTACGAGCAGGAGTTGCAGAAAATGATGGTGGGCGACGACGCGCTGTTCCGCATCGAGAAAGTACTTAAACGCAGTGGAGAGAAGGTCTTGGTGCATTGAAAAGGCTGGCCGAGCAAGTACGACAGTTGAGTGGCTAAGAAGGACGTGCAGACCTTGGGATGAGCGAAGAATTTTTCGTGACGTTGCCCAGCGACGACAGCCACGCCGAATTCACCAACAACACGGCAGCCTGGTACAAAGTCCGGTTGCCGTACCCGTTACGTCTGAAAGGCCGCGGGTGGCAAGTGGGGTTGAGCAGCCTGTCCTTGCCGGACGCTCGCGTCAATCTGTACGAGCTGGTGGGCCCGAGCGAGTACCTGGCCTACAGCAAATGGTACACCGAAGACATCATCCGGTATCCGCAGGGCGGGGCCACGCACGAAAAGCAAGTCCGGATGGCCGACGTCGACCATCTGGAATCGGTGATGGACGGTGAAAGTTTCGTGAAAGCCATCGTCGATGCGATCGAGTGTGCCAGGACGACGACGGTCGCCACGGGCAGTCGGTTCGAGGATACGGGCGGCAAACACTTGTACGTGACGTTTCGCTGGGAACAACGGGGGGCACCGCGATCTGATCGTCGACAATACCCGGACCGAGATGAACGGGGACAACACGCCCGCCCTGATCCTCAGTCACAGAGAAAGCCGAGCCGAGCACGAGACCCAAGCATGCGAGGAGGCAGTCTGATGCGGTACACGCCCGATCACACCGGACGCGGTCTGGGGGGCATCTTGTTGTCGGGGGTCAAGACGTTGTTGAAATCGGGGTTGGACGCTTTGGGCGGCCCCTGCAGCGTGGTCCGATTGGCCACCCGAACGCTTAAAAGACAAGCCCAACAGGCCGTGAAACGGAAAGCGCAGAGCGTGGTGGGTCAAGCCGAACAAACTGCCCAACGGAAAGCGTGAGGATTGGTGGCTCGAGCGAAGAAAGCTGTGAAACGAAAAGCGCACGGACTGGCAAGTGGCACGGCCCATAAACAACGGCGTGTGGCGGATCTGTTCGGTTGAAAGATGCGACCCGTGCGATCTCGACCGAGAACGCAGGTGAGCGAGCGCGGTTTGTCGAGGCAGAGTGGGGGACGTCTTTGGAGTGGGCCCCCGTCCTGCCGGCGTTCGAGCTGGCGGCCCGACTGCATAAAAGAAGCACGCGCCGCAAACGCCAAGCCACGACAACGACGACGGGCCTGCCTTTGCACGGGGCCTTGCAGCCTGCGTACGCCGACGACTTTCAATTGTTCTAGGTGCCGAGCACGGACACGTCGGCGGTGGCGTACCGCATGGTGGAACTGTCGCCAGTGACCACTGGCATCAATCCGGTGGAATTCGTGATGGCCGCCTTGCCCGAGTACGTGGATCTGAGCCGCAGTTACTTTCGGATGCAACTCCGTTTGAAGAAGAGTGACAATGGCAACCTGGCCGACGCCGACACCTTGTTTCCGACGCCCAACCTGGCCCACACGTTGCTCAAGCAAGTGACGGTGCACGCCAACGGCACCTTGATCAGTCCTCAGACGGACACGTACGCCTACAAGGCTTACTTGGAAACCTTCCTCAATTACACCAACGACGAAGGGGACACCATCTTGCAACCGCAAGGCTGGTTTAAGAGCTACCGTCACGGCCTGAAAACCTTCAATGCCTTGGATTTTCCCACCCCCTTGACGGCCAACAAGCTGAACGACGACGGCCCACACGCTGACTACACGGCTATGAGTGAGAGCCAGAAAGCGGCAGTGTCACTTTACTTATCGCAAAACATCATATCTTCTCAACGAGCGCACGCGACGGCAAGTTAACTTTTGAGAGCTTTCTGATCCGTTTTAAACACAAATTAGATATTGTAAAAGAAAGTTACTTAGCAAATAATCGATTTCATAATTTTCTTTCTGTATGGGGTAAGTTATTGTAGTTATTACACATAATTTTGTAATACCACTATAAACATATGGTTAACCTAATAATTTACTTTTGTAAATAACTCTTCCAGTTTAGACTGGTTTTTCCTTCTTCTACGTACCTTTCTTTTCGTACTTGTATTGTTTAAAAAATAATAATTAAAAAAAAAATTAAAATTAAAAAAAAAGTGTTGGAATCCAAAGCAGCTCAGAAACGGTACCAAGGGGGGCACACGGTCACGTTGCAATTCGTGCCGCATTTGGAGATCTTTCACCTGGGTAAACCCTTGGTGCCCAACGTGGAACTCAAGATCCGGTTTTACTTCAACGCCCCCACCTTCTTCTTGAACGGGGTGGCCTTGAACGGCCGTTTGCAAGAAGACCACATCAAACTGACCTTCCACGTCTGCCAGTTGCGGTTGTCGGACACGTTGTACCGGGAATTGGAAGGGGTCCGACACGATCCGCGGAAACTGCAGGTGGCCAAGTACACGGTGGTGGGCAGTGAGATCCGGGTGTTTTCGCATCCGCAGAACCAATTGGATTTCGACGAGGGCAACCTGTTCCAAGGCCGGATCCCCGACCGGCTGATCGTGGGCTTGTTGCACACCAACGCCTACAACGGCAACGTGGCCTACCATCCCTTTGCCTTCCAGAAATTCGGGTTGACCAACATCAAGCAGATCGTGCAGAGGGAAGAGTAACCTTACCAGACCTTGGAATTGAACACAGGCGACACGTACAAAGATCTGGATGGGTACCATCGCTTCTTGCAAGCCAGCGAAGCCTTGAGGAAGAGCCGATCCAGCATGATCACCCCCGAGCAGTGGGGTGGCACGGCGGGGTGCACCTTGTTCATTTGGAACAACGTGCCCAGCGGGTCGGCGGTGTAATTGCCAAAATCCTAAGGTTGCGTCATACTCAGGAACTTGACCATTACAGGGGGTAGCGACATGCGAGGCGATAGACAATTCGAACTCAGTTTGCAGAATGATTAAAATCACGTTTAATCACAGTTCAGGGTTGACGAGACAGACTAGTAAAGACGGTGACGATAGGAGGTAAATTACGGTAACAAAACAGTTCCCAGAATAAGTGATGAAGTAGACTTGATGGTAGTAAAGTTCGTAGACGCGGCACAAATGAGTAGAACAAGGTAGTATAATGTAGTGGAGTGTATTGTAGCTTCGAACTGAAAACGATAATTAAATAGAATACAGCTAAGATAAAGCATTAGCTACATAAGCATATAACAGACATAAAGGCGGTTTTAGAAAAACTAATCGACATAACTAACAACTCGTAGCATAAAAAGAATGCTGAGAACATTTCATGCAAAGTACCGGAATAGTAGAAATAACAGAACTAAAACTACTAGCATCGAACGTATCTTGATCACGACAACAAGAATTTGGTAAAGATCAGACAATTGGTTTCGTAGAGTAACAACACATGGACATTGACAACTAGTCACTGGCAATGATAACAATGAAAGTAAAAGATAAGGAACTTACTTTGGTGACGACTCGCACAGACAATAGCAGAGTATAACTCAGTGCCTATAGCTGATTGATCCTCTGATCGTAGCGGTTAAGGAATAACTAACGATTACGGTTGTTAGGAGTCGCCTTTTATACGCGCGCATACGTGATTATGCCTAGGGCGTTACTTGAAACGTGTAAACTACATCTTAGAAGTGTTGTTTCATTTCCTACACGAATTTAGCTTTGAGTAAGCATGAAACTGCAAATTCCTAACCCGATGCGTAATACATTTGAGCACGTTCTACTGAAACCAAAGCTATTGATTGTTACTAGAGAATGTCTTAAAATCAGGGAGCGTTTCAAAACTAACAGGCGGACCATGGCATGCTGAACCCGCGTCAAGGCGGCAACGTGCGCGTCCTCTTCCGTCTGGGGGTGGCCAAAGCCAACGTCATCAACATGGTGTTGTACAACGAATTCGAGAACGTGTTGGAGATCAACCCCGAAGGGGCTGTGCTGTACAACGTGTGCCGGGTATAAAGCCCCCAGACCCGAGAGAGGGAGACACATCAGTACTGAGATGGAATTCGTGGCCACCACCGACTGGCAGTTGTACTACGGTGCCGTAAGAAGGAGCATAGGCCGGGTTCCCCTCGAGTGGAGTACCGCCACAGCCCCAACCCTAGAGGAAGGTCGGTCGAACCCATATAAACGTTCGAACATGCGGGGGCTTCCATGTGGGAGACATGTTGCGTTCGCCCAGCAGCATCTTGGTGGTGGGTCCATCGGGGTGCGGCAAGGCGGTGTCCGTGATGCGTCTGTTGGCGCAGGCGTCCGAGCATTTCGTTGTACCCCCTCGGACCGTGCATTATTGTTACAGGGGCTGGCAAGATGGGTTCTGGGCCTTGAAAGCGTCGGGCATGCAGCTGCACGAGGGGGTGCTGGATCTGTCCGACTTGACGGCCTGGTTCCCGTCCACGCACGGAACGGGGCAGCACGGTGTGTTGGTGTTGGATGACCTGATGGCCGAAGGAGGCAACGACAAGCGTGTGTTGGATCTCTTCACCAAAGACTCGCATCATCGCGGCATCATGGTGGTGTACCTGTGCCAAGACATGTTTCTGCCCGGCAAGTATGCCAAGACCATTTCGCGCAACGCGCATTACATGGTGGCTTTCAAGCACCCGCGGGATCGATTGGGCGTGCGGAATCTGTTGATGCAAGCGTTTCCCACATATTGGCGGGACGTGATGGCCGTCTACGAACGTGAGATGCAATGCCCTTACGGCTACCTCCTCTTGGATTTGCCTCCGACGATCGGTACCATGTCTTCGTGAACGTATTAAAGGACTAAGGCTGGATGCGGACGTTCACTCCTCGGACACGCAAGCCGCCCGGATCGCTTGCATCAATGCTCGGTCGTCCATGGGGCACAAACGGCCTCGAGCCCGACCCCTGGCCGCACCCTCGCCCTCGTCGGGCGGGAGCAGTAGCAGCAGCAGCACCCCAAGAGGGCGTCACCGACGACCCGGCGGGGGTGGCGGCAGAGGTGGCGACGACGACGATGATGATCATCCGGGACGGCGTTTGAACCAAGAAGAATTGTGACGGCAATTGGATCTGTTAGCCGAAGATCAACGGCAACGGGCTTGAGGTCGGACCATCGCCGGGGTGATGCACACCAACACCATCACCACCGTCTAGGCATTTGCCGATTGTGCTACTAAAAGTGGCATATTATGCTAGTGGCAGTGCTCGTGTTTTGCCCAAATTATGCTCAAATTATGCTCGCTTTTCAAAATTATGCTACTTTTTTAAAAAATTATTCTGTGCACAAACTTCACAACTCACAAGACAAGTTTGATTATGTATTTTATTAACCCTGGCCAGACGTTCTGGGCCTGGTTGTTCAAAACCTGGGTAACTTTATCTGGTGGTTGGGCCTATACGGCGAATAAATCTGCTATCCAGCGGATAGTTATCCAGCGA
Organism: Astreopora myriophthalma; assembly: GCA_014634185.1. Taxonomy (NCBI): domain Eukaryota; kingdom Metazoa; phylum Cnidaria; class Anthozoa; order Scleractinia; family Acroporidae; genus Astreopora; species Astreopora myriophthalma. Next base: position 21,726 of record BLFK01000030.1, read on the forward strand.
ACAAAAGTAGGTTGCACAAAGCCTGGATAGTGTGGTGGATAACTATCCGCGGATAGCTTGCTAACCATCACGTGTAGCAGAGCGTGACACAGTTTGCGCAAGGTTTTGCACTCAAATGGCCTCCAGTTACCATAGTAAAGTATGCAAATTTCGAGTAAACAACGAACTGTGCGCGCACTAGCAGCGCGCACTGGGTTTCAAAACAAATAAAAACAAAGACAGTGAAAACTTAACCATGCAGTTTCTGACAAAGCCCTGGATAACAAATTTAACATTGAATAATCTCGCTCGTTTCTGAACCACGCAGTCCGGCTTGACTTCTCTAATTCGTTCTCTAACAGTTAATTAGCGCTTGTTATATTGAAGCATCACACTTGCTTGCAAGTAATCTGCAAGTGCACGATCTTGTTGATCGTTGAATGAAGCTGCCAGGATGCTGAATACTCTCTCTGCAGCAGCAGACGATGGTTGGACCAACAGTATTTTCTTCACTGCCATGGACCAATTTGGGAGACGGTCTGTGTGGGCCTGCCACCACTCCACCTTCTTTTCCTCTTGTTCAATGACCACATCCTGAGCATCAGCGACGTACTGTGGAAGCTCTCTAATTAGGCCATTGATAGTTGCATCATTGTCGAGGAAAGGGAAAATCCTTAGGGCTTCTACTGTGGCGGGTGTAGGCCTCATCCATTGAACGGCAACTGGACACACGATTCTTGCAGCTTTGAAGGCCGTGACGGTGTCATAGAGCTTCACGTTAAACTTCTGCAAGAACCAAAGTATAGCCGGCTGTACACAACCTTTTGCCTTCCGTTCTAGATCCGTGGCTCTCTGAGTAGCATCTTCGTTGGCAATTGCGGCAGCAACTGCGTGTACATTAGGAAAGTGCAGAGCTTGGCATGCCTCGGCGACAGCCTTTAACTTCTCGTAGCATGAAAACACAAGGGGCCCGTCACCTTCCAAGTAGTATGTAGCTTTGACAAAATGCTCTCCTACATCAATGGTCACAGCCAACTCGAGCTTAAGATCGACAAGGCGCTGAGGATCTGAGAGTATAGCTCGAAGCTGTGCCACAATCTTTGGAGCAATGTTCTCTACTTCTGCATCATTCAGGAATCCAGCAACGTCTCCAAACTGCTCCAGTAGCTGCCTGTAAACTTCCCATTTTGACCACCAGCGTGTTTCGCTATACGATTTCGCCTTTCGATCGGTTAGATCCTGCCATGCCAACTTTGCTTTATGGCTGTGACTGAATAAGCGTACCCACAGGTTTCCAAACTCCAAAAGAGTAGGAATTTCCAGATGTTTGCCAACATTATCGAGCGTGTGGGAAAAGCAGACAATGTTCAACATCTTTGGGAAGATGAATGCTATCCGATCCAATGCTGCTTGATTGACACTTGCTCCATCCCTCATCGCTGCAAGCAAAGAGTTCGCCTTGATCCCAAATTCAACGCAAAGGGCTTCGTTGAGAACTCTTGCTAGTTCTTTTGAATTCACCGACTTTGAGCAAATGTCAATTCTTATAAGACGCACCAGTACATGGGGCCCGGCACGCATCTTGCCAAAAGTTTGAAACGCGGGGATCCGGGCATCAACCGGTTGGACAAGATCGCCAAAGTGCACGACATCAATTACTCGAAAGCCAAGACGTTGCAAGACGAGCACGCGACCGATCGCAACATGATCCGGGCCATCACCACCCTCCCGGGGAAAAAGGCATGGACCGAAGCCATCATCAAGAAAATCATGCAAGCCAAGACACGTTTGAAATTGGTCTGATTTTTAATGTCAATAAAAAAGTCAAAAAACGAATAAAAAACACGTCTTCTTGTGTCTACGGGTTGTCCAGGTGCCGCAGTCGGTTCATGATCTGGCGGTGTTCCGGGTCGAGATGGGTACAATAGCAGCAATCGTCGAGCATGTACGCCAGGCAGCACACGTGTCAACCCATCCTCTGCAAGACAAGAAGAAGGGAGGCGTCAGGAACCTTCTTGTTGCAGTCGTAGCAGCCTCATGTGCTGTCGATGAACGGGATTGGTGTGCTCGCATCGGCAACACTCTCGGTAAAAGAAGGCGAAGATGCAAATGTCCTCATCCGTGAACTGTTTTCAAGAAAAACAAAAACGGCCTTGAGGAGGGAAGCCTAAGGCACGATCGAGGAGGTTCGCCCACAACCGTTCTTCTCGAGCCCGGCGCATCGCTGCCATGGCTTGGGGGGTGTGATTACAATAACAGCACTCATCGAAGAAGCGCCTGCACTTGCACACGTCCCAGCCCATGCTCTGCATATATAAGAAAAAAGAGAGAGGCTCGTCAGAGCGTTCGCCAGAGGAGGAGTCCACGTGTTCGAGCCTCGGGGGCCATGAACGTGAAGTGATGATGGCGTCGGCCGTAGTTCGCCACGCAATACAGCAGGCAGCGGTGTCCCGGAGGCAGGATCTACGGGAAAAAGATAATTCGAACCCAAATGATGCAGCCAGGACATCCAGACGGACAGGAGTAGGTCACAAGGTCCAAGCCACAGTGCTTGCAGGGTACTAAAACCTAAGGGGAGACCAACCGTAGGGTGGACGCAGACCTCCGAACTGGGCGGGTGGACCCCGCGCGGAGGGCCAGGACCAACAGCAGGGTGGATGAAAACAGTAGGGGGCGTGACACTGCCAACAGAGGAGTTGGAACGTTGCACATTCTGGGTGATGGCATCGCCACACCCTGAGCTGCACTCCGCGATGGATCCGATCTTCCCACATGACCTAAGGTTTCAGACGAAAAAGAGCAGGGTCCGTCAACATGAGGCGGCGCTCGAGGTGGGGCGGTGCCCACGGCAGGATGCGGATCCGACGGTGGTAGTGTCCCGTGTGGGCAAAACACCACGTGGTCGCGTGCATGACCTGCAAAACCAAGACACCACCCCTGGCATCATTCCATCTCTCTCTGTCTCACGGGGAGGAAGGGAAGAAACGTTCAAAACATGGCAAACAAGTACTCACGGTGCCATGGATCCGACAGCGGGGAAGCTCCTCCGTTTCCTTGTGGACCCTGCTCCACCCTCGGTCCAGTCGCTCGTGCGCGGTTGCCCGGTCGGCCAGCCACTGGATCCATTCCGCCATCTCCGGCGACAACCAGTCCCAGTAACTGGGTGTGTCTTCTTCCTCTCCTCCCCCCCTGATGCAGGCGCGCTTGACGGTCGGTGCGTCCACGTTCCCCTTGTGCAGCAACAGACGTTTGCTCGTCATGGTCGAAGTTTGGGATCTCCGTCGGTCGAACGCGCTGTCTTATGCATTCGGCCTCGACCAATCACGGGGCGCCCTGCATCCCACGTGGTCCGAAGGGTCTGTTTGGGGGATACCCCCTATCCCCCCTCTGGGTTTTTTCGAGAGAGGTCTGGAGGGAGACCGTGATTGGCCTCGAGAGTCGGAGTCATTCTCTGCTCGCTTGTCAACCCGGTGAGCGGTCCTATTTCTCTCAGAATCAGAGACCATGGAGATTTTGTGGGATTCCACGTGGAACGATAGAAACGATGAGCTCATGGCCCAATTGGGGAGGGTGTACGACGCCACAGTCCAAGAGGTACGTGCGTGCATGTTTTTTCTCGAGTGGGTTCGATCTCTCTCTCTCTCACGCATGGGTTTCTCTTTTTTCTTTTCCTCGATGCACAGCCCGTGGCCCAAGTCGGAGGGGCGTTTCGTTTCGCCTTGGACCCCATCCTTGAATGCCGGTCCGTCAGCATGGGCGTCCGCGAGCGTGTGTTTCGGGCCCCGGTTGCAGCAAGCCCATGCCTTACGTTCCCGCCAGAACCTGACCCACGCCTTGACGCAAGCCCTGCGGACGACCGTGGAAGGTCTGCTGGATCAGGAACCCGACATGGACGACTGCGATTACATGTACGTGCATTTTCGCACGCCCTGCTACGACAACAGCTTCATGTGGGGCTTATAGGTCGCACGTTGGCTTCAAGATGCCCGGGCCGTCGACGCCTTCTTGGACGACATGGCCCAAAAGCTCAATTAGGGGGAACGCTTCGAAGCCGACAACAAACCCTTCCAGGTGCAGGGTGGACCGTGAGGCCGAGGCCAATCCTGTCGTCAACGGCCGGGTCACAAGGCGGCCATCGAGTTCCGGCTGGGAAAGAAGTGTATCGTCCCGATGCCCCGGGACGACGGCGGACTGTGTTGTGCGCGGGCCATCGTGACCCGATGCCATCGTGATCGGCGAGGGCTCCACCTGGCCGGCAACGATAACCTGGCCGGCAACGATAACCCAGAGAGACACCAGTGGACCCGCAAAGACGGCTGTCGACGGCACCAGGACGACACAGCCCTCCATCTCTTGGAGGAAGTCAGGTTAGGGCACGGGCCCTGCGGGCTCCAGGAACTCGCCCAGTTGGCCTTGGCACCCAGTCTCTACGAGTATCGCCTCATGGTTTTGACACCAACCGTCAAGACACCTGCTTTGCTTTCGGGGGTGGGGAAACCCTCTTGGCCCTGCTGCTCGAAGACGAGCATTACGACACATTGACCTCGTTGCCGGGGTTGTTCGGTCGTGATCATTTCTGCGGACGGTGCCTCAAACCTTACCACCACCACGATCGTCATCAATGCTCGGAGGGAAAGGGGGTGCACTGTCCCGGGTGCCAGCAGGACACGTGCGAGGACTCCCACGAAGCCTACAAGGTCCAACGCTCGGCCCACCTGTCGTGTGCGGCCTGCCACCGCCTGTTCTACGGCGAGACGTGCCTCGAGTTGCACGCGACCCACACCTGTCTGCCCGCCTGGCCCAAGGTCGCCAACGACGCCAGCGGGTGCGATGTCAGGGCGGGGAGGCCTGTTTGGGACGCCAGACTTTGCACGCCAACACAGCCGACGACGACGACAACGCTGACGAACCGTATCGTCCCCCGTTGCTGGTCTTTTGGGACACGGAGGCCATGCAGGACATGGGGCAGCCATTCCCAATCTGATCGTGGGCATGACGGCGGAGGACGACACCCCGCAGGTCTTTCGCAGCGAAACGTGCATCGAACATTTCCTCCAATGGTTGGAAGACCTGACGGAGGACGAGACCCGGTACGTCACGGCCTTGGCGCACAATTTTCGAGGCTACGATGCGTACTTCGTGGTGAAACGTCTGACCGAACACAAACAGATGTTCAAGCAGATGCGCACGGGCGGCAAGTTGTTGCAACTGATGTACAAGGCGGGGTACGTCCGATTCATCGACTCGCTGTCCTTCTTCGCCATGAAGTTGTCTGCCTTCCCCAAGACCTTCGGCCTGGATCCCATGCAGTTCGAGAAGGGGTATTTCCCGCACTTGTTCAATCCCCCGGACCATGCCGACTATGTGGGTCCTCTACCCCCGAGGGACACCTATGCGCCCGAGACCATGTCGACCGCCGACCGAGCCGCCTGAGCTGCCTTTGACGCGTGGTACGACGAGCAAGTGGCTGCCGGGACCGAGTTCGACCTGCAGCGCAATCTGCTGGCGGATTGCATCTCCGACGTCCGTCTCCTCAAGCAAGGGTGTTTGGTGTTCCGACGCAACTTCAAGACTCGCACGCGGTTCTGTCCCTTCCACAAGATGACCATCATGGGGGCCTGCCTGCACGTGGCTGACCTGGGAAGAACACCAGCTACGCCAGACTGCCTGGGCCACCTCGACGGAAGAGCAGCATCAGCAACACGGCCCTGCCCTGATGGGCACGTGGTGTATGCCGGAGCTCCTGAAAGCAGCGGAGATGGGTTACGTCATCCAACACGTGCACGAGGTCTGCCATTTTGCCGTGACACGCGTCAGGTTGTTTGCAGACTACGTCAACACCTGGCTGCAAGTCAAGACCGAAGCGTCGAGGTGGCCGCCCGGGTATGACACGGAAGCCCAACTCGAGCTTACGTCGAATACTTTGCCCGACACGAAGGCATCCAGTTGGACCCGGCCAAGATCGCCAAGAATCCGGGTCAGCGGTCTTTGTCCAAGCTCATGTTGAACTCCATGTGGGGCAAATTCGGGCAGCGGGATAACTTGATGCAAGTCAAGGAATTCATCGGCCCGCAGACCTTCTGCCTTTTCATGGACAGTGACCAACATGACGTTCGTTACGTGAGTTGTCTGGACGAGCACCGAGTCGAAGTGCATTTCCGAGCCCAGGACCATTATGCCGGCCTCAGCGTCAACACCAACGTCTTTGTGGCGGCCTTCACCACCTGCTGGGCCCGCTTGCGGCTGTACGAGGCTCTGGAACTGTTGGGGGATCGGGTCCTCTACTACGACACGGACTCAGTCCTCTACGTGCATCGCCCGGACCAACCCGACGTCACCCTCGGCATGCATCTCGGCGAATTCATGGACGAGCTGAAACCCGCACAGCACATTGTGGAATTCTGTTCTGGCGGGCCCAAGAGTTACGCGTATGTCTGTAACGACAGCAAGACGGAGTGCAAGGTCAAAGGTTTCTCGCTCAATGCGGAAGGGTTGGCGCAACTGAACTACCAGGTGTTACGCCAAAACACTTTGGACGAACTGCGTCACCCCTTGGAGGCACCATGCAAGACCAGCATTCATGAAGTGCCAAAAATCGTGCGGGAACCCAAGACCTACACGCTGCACACCCGGCCAGCGGATAAAGACTACCGCTTGGTCTTAAGCAAGCGCGGGCTGGATCCCGTCACCCAGGCCATGACGTACCCGTACGGCTACCGAGACCCGACCCTGGCCGAGACGGACCTCGACAACGTCCATCTCCTCCGCAAACTGCTGTCGGACGATGACGAGGACTTTTTTGTAAAAATCGTTTTGGGGTGACGGAGGGGACCTGGGTCGGCACCGAGGGGTCGGGTGTGTCAGAGACGATCGGCGTCGTGGCCTGCACTGTCGTGACGCACCCCTACTACCGAGACCGAGACCCAACCCTGGCCGAGACGGACGTCAACAACGTCCACCTCCTCCGCAAACTGCTGTCGGACGACAAGGACTTTTTTGTAAAAATCGTTTTGGGGTGATGGAGGGGACCTGGGTCGGCACCGAGGGGCCGGGTGTGTCGGAGACAGTTGGCGTCGTGGCCTGCACTGTCATGACGCACCCCTTCTCGGCGACCACCAGGTTTTCTCACCCCCACCTTTCTTTGTCATTCGTTTTTCTTGCTTGGGACGAGGACTCGGTCGGAGTCCCCATACGTTCCTGCTTGTCAAACTAGGTTTAATTCATTAAAAATTCGTTTTAATTCCATCCAAAATGCGTTTTGAGCATGACTTCCGGTTTGTTCGTGACTTCATTTCCGGTCTCGAGCGTCCTGACGTCATCCCTGGTCTTAATTATTCAAAATGGCGGTGTTTTGAAATACACCAATCAGCGTGCTCCATTTGGGCGGGAAAATTTGAATGGACCAATCAGAAGCCTCCTTTCCAACCGCCAAAACCGCCCTGAAGTCCCACCTACCACTACTGGGAGCCAGTTTAAAATCATGGGTTGATCCCAAGATGATTATACAAAAACGTTTCTAAACTTAGTGTTTAAGTGGAAATGATGTCAAGCAATTTAATTACAGCGTACAAGTGTTGCACAAAAAGATTTGCAACTTATGTTGGGGTTCATTTTTATCTTTTGTTTTTCATTTTTAACTTATTGCATGCAAAACATATCTAAAACAAAGAATAATAAAGCGGAAGCAGACATAAAATTGAACTTCAACAGCTATATAAACCGGTCAAACAGAGCACAGAAACATGAAAAAAAAAAGAACTGACATGAATTAAATCTAACAGGCTCACAGACCGAACTCTTTTATAATGTAGTTTTTGTGGCACTCTGTGAGAGGCAATCCGTCGGGGATGACCAGCGAACACGGCACAAATGACGGTTCAGCTGCTTGAATGCACGCAACCCGAAGATGATAATGTGCATCCGATTCCCGTGCGGACGTGCATAATTGTCCCGTTTGGGGGTCCATGATGTATTTTAATTTTTTAACGGTAATATATTTGCGCAATCTGCTTTTAGAGATTTTGCGCTCTTCTTAGTATTTTGGAATGTGTTCCGGGTTTTTTGCGGGGTGTTCCAGGTTTTTTGGGTGTTCCGGAATGTTCCATGTTGTTCCGGTGTTCTGGTGTTCCTGGAAGTACTACATGCCCCTAAAATCAGCTCTAGTTTCAAGTGAGATTTTGCAGATCATCGAAGTTTTGAACGTTACGAGCCCTGAGCCCTGACCCCTGCTTTACCGGTGCAGTGCTCTACCATTTCAGCTATCAAGCCAACTGGGATCTGGGCATTTAGGTGAGTTCTCAAATATAGTCCCGTAGAGGATGTTTCAGTTAGTGAAAGCGTTACAACAATCACGCAACAGTAATTTCCGGTCGCGACAGGATTATCTGCAAAGATTTTTTTAGCCTTTGTGACCATTGTTTCGAATTAAAGTGGAGTTGGTTTGTCTCCTTTTAAGAGCTAACATTTAGCTCCAAATGGAAAAAAATTACTCAC
>BLFK01000030.1:35197-37697 GCA_014634185.1 Astreopora myriophthalma
AAAATTCGTCACTATGTCAATCTCAAAACTCTTACAAAGTTATATTACTCTCTCATATATCCATTTTTGATGTATGGAATTACTGCGTGGGGGAACACCTACAAATCTACTTTAACCCCAATTATCACTTTACAAAAAAGAGTTCTGCTAATCATTACTTTTTCTAACTACAATGATCACTCTAACCCTCTTTTCAAGGCTCTTGAAATAATTAAATTTGAGGATATCATCTTCCTACATAATGCAATATTTATGTACGATTTCCATTCTGGCACTTTGCCACCAGCCTTCTCCAATTATTTTACAGCTGTCAATAAATGGCACAAGTACAATACAAGACTTGCTTCCAGGTCTTCCTATACCCTTCCTCCAATAAGGACAAATTATGGTAAATTCAGTATTAAATTTCAAGGTGCAAAAATTTGGAACTCATTAAGTGAAGAAACTAAATCTCTCCACAGATTATCTTTCAAGAAAACCTTAAAAAGAGAAATCATTCAATTGTATTTCATAGATAGCTGCCTAACTTTCTTAGCCCTTATGGTTGTTATAGGCAGCTAATACCTTATTTTTCAGTTTCAAAATCAATGTACTACTTTTTTGTTTCTTGGTGGTGTAACTAAATGTTGTTGTCGTTGTTGTTGTTGTTATCATGCACTAAAAACGTTTTCAGAAAAATACAATTAGATTATTTAGCTATTCTTCCCAGTACCATTCTGACCACTGATCACTTTTTCAGGTTTTAGACTGACTATGCTTATTCATGTTGAATGTGTATTATGACATAATATATTTTATTTTTCACAGGTATTTTATTTTCAGTTTTAAAAACAGTTGTTTAATCTCATAACTGGATAGCATTTTTGAATGTGTAGTAAATATTGTGCCAACCAAAGTTAAAAGAACTTTTTGTTTGATATTCATAGTTTGGATGGAACCTACTGTCATGTTGCTGAGGTCTTGTTTGACCTTGAGGACACTGCTTGGATAAATGATTTGAAGTCCTAACATTTTAAAAGAACTTTTAAGTTATCATCCCCTTCCACCAGAAAAGCAAGCAGAACAATTTAGATGGGGGCATGAAAAGGAGAACTCGGCATTAGACTTGTACTTAAAAAAGCTTCAGAAAAAGCACAAGGGATTGGTTATTTGCAATAGCGGCCTTGTTGTTAATGTGTCCTGGCCACACCTTGGTGCAAGCCCAGATGGTATTCGTCATTGCCTCTGCTGTGCAAAGAGGGTAATTGAGGTAAAAAGTCTTTTTTCTAAACGTAGCCTGCCCCCTCACATTGCTGCATCTGAATATGTACATAAAGTAGATGGAAAGTATCATCTTAAGAGAGAAACAAAATGGTATTACCAAATCCAAGGTGAACTTGCTACAACTGGTCTGTTAATGGCAGATTTCATTATTTACACTAACAAGAGAATCATGATTGTTGAAGTGGAGTTCAATAGAGACTTCTGGGAAGCCATGTTAAAGAAGTTGACAACCTTTTATGAAGATTATTTAGTGCCAGAGCTGTTGACCCAAAAAATATACAAGCAACCGTCATGAATTTATCTTGTGCATGCATTTACTTAATTTTTTCCTTTTGGTCATGAAATAATCTCCATTTGTTAATAATTATTTTAGCTTGACTCATTGATTCAAATCTTTGAATAAGAAGACACTTGTGTTTTTATTACATGTAAGTGAATTTTGAGTGTTGACTGATGTCTGATTTGTTGACTGATTTGTCATCCCACTCAAAATTGTGTGATTGCTGCAATAGTACTCTGATACTTTGTACATTCTTGTAATTTGTATATCTAGCCCGCTATTACTAATGAAATGGATAACGATAATGGAAAGAAAACGACACCTATTAAAAGTAATGGTTGGCTCTGGTTCTGGTTCTCATATTCCCCTCCCTTCCACAATAAAGTTTCTTGGATCTGCTGCACAGATTAAGAACAGTTTAGAATAGCAAAATAATTGTTGCAAGAAATGTTTGGTCTCTGTTACTAATCAATAAAGTAGTAAAGTTTTTTTAGGCCAGAAATCAATTGTGCTTAACTGTTTCATAACTTGGACCTTCTTTGTAGTTTTCCCAGTTTAAATAAAGGTTATTTCATTTTGTCTTACATTGCTTGGTAATGTTGATTTTGTTTTCCCTAAGTAAAACAATACTCTCCCACATTTAAAGACCCATTGATGGCTGTGTGGGCCACTAGGTTCAACACTAGTGTATTGCTTTGTAAGTGGAGGCAAGAGATTACACAATGCAGCACAAATAGTGACTTCCTGGTCCATATTCCTGACTGCTGACAATGGAATATTCCCTTGCAGGATCCTGAACTCCTTCATTCGTTCAATGGCTCTCCCAATGTGGATCCTGACTTTTGCAACTGAGCTAGTTTGCTTGCGTCCGTTTCTTGACAGCTGCTTACCTAACAAACTTAACAATTTTTTAATAGCTTATTTATGTTTTAAAATAACGTGGCCTGCACTGCTTTC
>BLFK01000030.1:42697-48165 GCA_014634185.1 Astreopora myriophthalma
CGCCTGGCGCTAACATCAATGAGTAAATGTTTGAGAAAATATAAAATACTTTAAGTCAAAGAAATGTCGAGTTAAAATAAACTGGAAATAATCTCAACAATAATTAACATTGGAGTTTCAATATAAGCCATGTTCACAAGGGTTGACGTTTCGTCGTCAAACATGACTTTCAGTGAAAAACTGTGCAAAAGCTGCTAACGTTAAAGAGACCACTAATGCATTACTTGTAAGATAACTTTTAACCACTTTAAATCAAACTGAGCTGTTAAAAGTAATTTTGGCCCCATGGCCACGATGCACGTAATGAATAACAGGCTACTGTGTAGATCTTTATAAGCCGAATTCGTTACGTAAGTGCTGAAGATGGACATCATCCATCACCTCCTTGTCAGCTTCCATTACTTCTACCGAAGGATGATACTTTTTGCCGTGGGCGTTGCGAATGCAAGACAACTTTGGATGATAGTGCACTGGCTCCGGCTTGATGGACATCCTTAACCCCCCATCACCATTAGGGATTGGCCTGAGTTCTAGTCGAGCAAGAACAAAGTCCCAAGGTGGTGGAGGAACTACTTCCGCTTCGCCTTTCTGGGGTTTGGGACGGATGTTTTGCCGACACCCGTAACATCTGTAGACCCTTGAGTTCCTGAGCCATTTGACTTTAAACGTGGTTGTGTCGAGAGTTGGTTTCGGTGGTGTGGCAATTCTCTCTCTGTACTCACTAGTCGAACCTTGGGTTTGTGGAAGACGTTTTCGTTTTCGTTCCGCTTCTCCCGGTTTCCCACCGACTGACTTTGGCACGTTCTTGTACGCACACTCAGTCAAATTCTTCTTTACTTGTTGAACTGAAGCACTTTCCTGTAGTAACGCTGCTTCCAGCGTAAGTTCGTGCACTCTCTTATTGATCTTCTCCTTTTGAGCGTGAGACTTGCTGACGTAGGCCGAGAATGTGACTTGAAGCTTTGAATTGTAGGGCTGGCCTATCTTGTAAGGGCCCTCATCCACGATAGCTCTTTCGCAATTCCTCTCCTCCTCTTCGGAAATAGATTTCAGCAAGTCAACTACTTCTGTCCAGGCAAGTTTTCGTTCTCCATACATCTGTTTCTTCCTTGCCTTTATCCACTGATGCTTGGATTCTGCCCCATTGTTGTAGAAAAAGGATTCTCCAAGGCCAGCACGTTTTCTGACGGGTGAAATCATCTTCTTCTTCATGTCTTCTGCAACGTTTGCCACAAAGTACTTGTGAAATTCTGCTTCGCTTGAATTAGAGAGCACTGCACCCCTTGATCTCTTTTCTCTTGAATTCCAAACGTTTTCCAAACTTTCAAGCTTAGCATCAAAGTCCTTGCACCCGTCTGAGTCAATGAGCCCTTTTTCATGGTTGACATCAGACCCAAATATGTCTTGTAAAAACGCTGTACAGTGCTCGGGTGAAATTCCTAATGAGCGAAGCTTCCTTTTACAGTCTTCTTCTACGTGTCTTTTACATGCAAGCCATGTTGCTATGGGAAGATAAGGACTCATTCCCTTCTCGACTGCGTCTTCACGGTCTGACCCTACAAATCGTATATTTTTCGTGCCGTTGTCAAGTCCAGTGAGTGTGGCTCCAAAGTAGCTGAATGTGTCGCTGTTCTTTCTGGTGTGTATTAGTGTTGGCCCAAGCAAAAGAGGGGGCTTCCCAGTTCTCCTGTCCTCCAGCAGCAAATGCCTGTAGGTTGTAGGTGTCACGTAGAAGTCACCGATGTTGAAAGTTGTGTCGATGGACAGCACGGAAAATGTGTTGGTAGTATTGGCACAAAATCGCTTGACATCTTGAACTTGCCTATCAGACGCTAAAACGCATGCCGGACTAGGAGCAACTTGCAGGCGTCGAATATAAACTTTTCCGGCTTCCTCTTCCACTTTTGACTTAAGGGTGAGGTCATATAACTCGTCTTGACTTCGGGTTTCCTTTCCTCTATATTTTGCGTTCTCCACTTGCTTTCTGTTTCTGGGAACATCCGAGAGGCTGCAAACGTTGAGTAGGCCTCCGGCCTCTTCGAACACTTCATCATACACTTGTGACGGAGGAGCAGAGCCTTTCACCTTTCCTTTAATGCTTTCCAAAACTCCAGGTTTGGTGCGAGTAAACGCCTTCCCCGACTTAGAATTACCCTGCGGTTTGGTAGTGATTGCATGGGGTTTTCCATTGAAACTGTACTGTAAAAGAACGAATTGTTCAGGCGTGAAGAAGTGCTCATTATATCTCAATATTTCATAAGCTCTTCTGCGAAAGTCGGGATGTTTAGCGTGCGTCCAGTACGTCCTCTTGAGAAGAATTGTTGAGCGTTTACAGTCTTCTGGTTTTGTTTTGGAAATGAAGCGGATTTCTGCATCCTTGTCTTCGTAATACGCAATGACATGGCTTCCATCATTTTAAAAAACTCGAAGACCATCTGCTTTCCAGTCATCTGGGTTACGAAAACAAGGCGCCTTCTTATCAATGACGAAAACTTTGTTTTCTTGACACTTGACGGGTGGTTTAATTGCCACCTTATCCTCAGGGGGATCTAGCAATAGTCATGCGATGTCGATGTTTGACAATTCTTTTATTTCTGTGGCATAAACTGGTATGTCTTTATCTCCGAGATAAACGAAAGCAGCTTCAATCTGATCCGGACAGCCGGAACTGCTGAAAGATGTTTTCGAATCGTTTTCGTCTGATTCAACCCTAAAAGATATTACGTGAAAATTAGTACACTTCGAAACCAAAATCGTTCAAACAGTGTAATAAATCTATGTATTTTATTTATTATTATTATTATTATTATTATTATTATTATTTTATTTTACTACTTTACATTACGATTTGACATCTGAAGTTAGTCCCCCAAAATGTTAAAGAAATGTTACTCCTAAGTGGAGCATCACAGCATCCCGGGTGTCAAGGCGTGGTTTTAAATGAGCCATGCTGAAAATGTCCGGGTATGAATTGAAATGCACTATTCAGTTAAACTTGTTTGTCCTCTGTAAATGTCTAAGGGCAGGTCAAGTTGAAAGTTAGCGTGTGTAAAAATTACCTGTCTCCATCACAACTGCTTGAAATGCTCTCATAACTTTGGACAACCGTGTCATAATCATCTTTACAGTTGTCCAGTGTGACTACTTCAACGACTTGGGAGCTGGCACCACATTTCAATGACAATCAAAAATGTTTCAGGATAAAATTAGACCTTAAAAAACGACGTTACCCTCTCTGTGAGCTCATTTTAAAAACGTGATTGCAGTTGTTGCAAAAGAACGATAAAGATAAGTAAATATGCACCAATCGTACAAAACCTAAATGACATGAAGTCAATTTCTTAGAAATCTCTGAAGTATGTCAAGTTGAAAGTTAGCATGTATGAAAATTACCTGTCTACATAACCACCGCTTGAAATGCTTTCATGACTTCGGTCAACTGTGTCATCATCAACTTTAGCAGAGTTGACAGGGGAGACTGTTTCTGCGACTTGGGAGCTTGCGCTATATTTCAACACAATAAATTTTGTGGAAATATATCAATTACAACTAAAAGTGTTTAAGGATAAAAATTGAGCTAACAATGACGTTTCCGCCTCTCTTAGATAATTTTTAAGTTTTTGGAGAGTTTATTTTTTTTACAATAAAGTGGTATATGAGAAATAGATATGAAAATAGGAGTATGTTAAGAACTACAAATAACATAATAATGAGCTCCTATTTATCATTTTTTTTCAAATTTTGCTCATTTGTGCAGAGAGATGAAAAAGTCGCCAGTGTCCACTATTAAAAGTAGTCAGCAACAGCGGTATTTTACCAGTTTCACAGTTTTGAAGGTCACGTTATTAGCACTGCCTTACGGAAAGTAAACGAAACGATTCAAAGGTGAAGATAACGTTATTTGTGTATTTTGACCGTTAGGTCTACTTTATTGAGGGTCAATAGTGTGCCGTTCTTTTCCGCCCGGAACCTCAATTCAAACAGACACACTGGTTTATTTTTGCCCATCCCTTATCTGGGCTTCACAGTCGGTACATGCGCCAACTTATTATCACGCTAGAGGCTGGCACACATTTACAGTAGAAGAGACAAGAGTTGGTACTTACTAATTACTATTTGCGTGATTCGAGTACTCATCTTCAGGAATGTCAATGGGGGTAGCATCTGCGACTTTGCTAGTTGGGCTGTAACACAAAACAACGATCGAGAAAAATTAATGTGGAATGTTCTCAGTTGACTTGTTATGCTGTTATAGAGACGAATTTGATTTATTTTTGTAACGCAGCTCTTTACCTCGAAATGCCAAGATTTAATCTTCTTTTAACCAAATCCTGTTTAATCCGGACGGCAGGTTGACACCTAGCAAGTTAAACGAGTAAAAAAACCATTCCATTACGTATTAGTTAGAGCAAAACAGAATACTTCGTAAATGTTTTGTTAGTTAATAGTTGTTATTGTTATAACCGAATCTTTGCTTTCAGTTGTCAAATAATAATAATAATAATAATAACAATAATAATAACAATAATAATAATAATAATAATAATTTTTTAATAGCTAACACGGAATTGAAGTATGTTATCTACTGCATGTAGGTGTGTACTTGCTGTCTTTATATTTAAATTCAGCTTTTTGCAGTGTAACTACAGCATTTATTATTATATTTTATTTTTTTCGTTTATCGTACGTGGGCAAACGCATCCGTTAAAAATAAAAACAAAAAAGGGCGTCCTATGATAGATAAAAAAAATTCTATAAATACTAGTAAGGAAAATTAAAAAAAAAACCATAAAATAAACAATACCTCTTCACTTTTTTTCTTCAGAGGAGATCGAGAGGGTGATAGGGATGAATCGTTCACCTTTAGGGTTAAACATAAGCAAAATTACTATTACATCTATTGATAATATATTTGTAATTGAAAGAAGAGTCACAGGGATCACTGGACACACTACCCTCTTCCAGGCGTTAAGTTACCCTATTTAACATCATAAATATTAACTTATTAACACAAGATTTTAATCGGCGGGTAATAACATCGCTATGAAGACCTCTTACCCTATTTACTTGATCAAACGGCGCTCTTGAATGAATGCCGCATTTGGCGTTTGTTCGCATAATAAAGAACTTTTACAGTGACTACTTGTAAATTGTGGAACAGTTTGCCTTTGACAACCCGTAAACTGGCTACTTTAAGTGGTTTCAAAAAATCGCTGTGGAAGAATATTTTTAACCAACAGGTTTTAAATAATTTTACTCTGCAATTTTTCTGTAATTTTTTATACTATTTTATGTTTTTTAACTTATGCTATGGTTTCAATATTTTTACTGTATCTCGGTGTTAGGACGGCCACTGGTTTGTTCGTATTTTTATACTATTTTAGTGCTCCACGTATAAACGTCGCACTGGAATCGGGAAAAATTTAATAACCGCTGCTGTGTTTAATCAAGTAAATACGGTAATTGGG
>BLFK01000031.1:15649-25156 GCA_014634185.1 Astreopora myriophthalma
GAGACTACTTTATGTATATGTATTTTACAGTTTAAGAGAATGTCACTATTTAAAAAGAACAAAAATTGAAATTAAGTTGAAAATCCGTATTATTCACTGGGTTTGCTGCAGCAAACCATGATGATCAGCAGTGCTGATCAGCATGATCTTTCAGTAGCGTGCCAAGATCTGAAGCCTTGTTGCGTACTTCTTACTAAACAGAACTTCTGCGTGTAACATGCAATGAGAAACAATTTCTTTCAACATGTGATGTCTCAACATGTCTAGCCATGGCCAAAAGAAACATTGAAATTGATTGAAGTTCTAGTCATCTATTGACTAAATTGTTAAAATGTCCAACGCCAGCTGCTAATCAAACATGGAATATATCTATTTTTCTTGTGCTTGTTTCATTCTTACTAAACAGTGAATCAGAACAGAACTATACTATATATTTTTTTTATCAATTCACTCTTTTTTGAATCGTTGGTCAACAAAAAAGTGGACCTCCACAGCCTGTGGGAGGGCGGTGCAGGTACAGAAATTGTTGAGTTGCACTCCCTTATGCTATTCTTGTAGCTCAGTTGTACACATAATGACTAGTATTGAGTAGAAGCATATGTGGTGGGCTAAATTAGTGTCTAAATAAAAGACTTGTACCTTTGCTTCATTCAGCTTTGAAGTCAGCAGAGTGAAGTAAGAAAGCCAACGTAAAGTTTCACCCCCCCCCCCCAATATGTCAATATGTGACACTCCCTTCACACTTTTCCAAAATAACGTAACCCCTACAATTTTGCCAACCCACCCAATGCATGAATAAATGAAAGCCCCCTTAAAAATGGAGTGTGTGATTGCAGCTTATTTAGTATGGAGCAAGGGAGTTTTTTGCTTTCACGTTGTCAAATCCATGTTCTGCATACTATTTAAGCCCCATTCACTTTCTCATCGATCCAGCTCTCTGAGGGCTTATCGGTTGGAACCACACAAAGTAATGGCAGACTGTTAAATACAAAATGAATGGTCTTCCTCTCAAAAACTTTATTGCATAAAATCTCCCGTGCCGAGTATTCAGCACAAGTACTTTCAAAATGTGAAGAAAAATGGAAAGTGATTTTCGATTGTGGTTAGCACTTTAAGTATGCATTCTCTTGGGACTACTGCCACTGCCACTGCCAATGCTACTGCCAATGCTACTGCCAATGCTACTGCCAATGCTACTGCCAATGCTACTACCAATGCTACTGCCAATGCTACTGCTACTGCCAGGGCTACCACTACTTAATACTACTACTATCATAAAAACAATACACTCTTGTGTATTCACCTGTTGGCAACATGTCTGGGGGTTTTCACTGCATCTCTCTCCAACCTCTACATAGAGTGTTATCATCAGCACAGCTATTGATGCTAGCTTTAACAGCACAGCCCTGGGGTGCATAAAACATAAATGTAACAACTAATTATTCATTAGTCATTATTTTGTAATGAAACACCATCTTGAAACAGTGAAACAAGACAGTAATTGGTTTTCATGTCTGCAGTTGGTCATCTCCTTGATACAGTTCTAGAATTAGGCAAAACATGGCACAAACCATGGATACATGCATAAGAATGGCCATGTCACCATCGATAAATAATTACTTATAACTTCATTCATTTACTGGGCTTAAGTTCATCATTTCCCTTACTGTAATTGTTACCAGTAACAAACAACAGTTTCCCACAACCTGTATTTTTTAATTTCTCCTGGTTTGTGGCAGTTCAAAATATGCTTTACGTCCTTTTTACCCGCGAATAACACAAAACCCCTCGTGCACACAAGCTAAATCACGTGACGTCGGTAATCATCTGTCACATGATTGCAAAAATGCCACTCTTTCACATGTCAGTCGTAGCACCATACACTCAGGAAGTTTGTCACCTGGACAAAACAAGGGATGTCAAAACGTTTTGGCCACCGGTGATATCACCAGCTCCTTTCATAGTTTTGCCACCTACAATTCGCTGGTAAAAAAAAAGAAAACTTTGGAAAACATAGGGGACCAGAGGCCCCAACAGTGCCATCATTTTACTTCCTTAAAATTAATTCTCCTTCTACTTAAAATCTTTTCAACAACCCCACTGAATCTAGTTCAATGGATTTGCGTCCACCAATCCCAGGAGTAGACCAGTCTTACCTAAACATGTTGATAGAGACCTCAAAGCTTGGACTCCAGTCTTCAAAGTTCGATAAAATATTAAACAATACTGGCAAAACCAAGTTCAGACAGGTGATGGTCAGTGAAGGTGCAAAGCTCAAAACAGTCTGCAGAAAGTCACTCACTTCTGCTGCTTGCCGTTGGTAAGTCTGGATTAAAAGAAGAAAATCACAAAGCTTAAATAAAATAAAAGTGACAAACAATGCAAATTCAGGACATGACTAGAGACAGTGCCATAAAGCAGTATTGGCATTACATTTTCAAAACTTTAGCTGAATATTCGGGGGAAAAACCCTATATGACAATACAAACAGAGGTGACCGTTCATTTTTAAGAGGAGAGCTGGAACTGCAAAATAAGCGGTATTATGGAGGGTAAAGAGGGACACATAAATTTATGGTCTCCTTTTACAACAGAAATGTGAATTTTGAGTGGGTAAAGGGGTACCGGTGGGGTGGGATAGTGAGGAAAAAGCGTGCTTCACCTCTTCCCTGAATTAATAACCAGTCGCTGACCAGGATTCAACAATAATAGAGAAAATGAACTACAAGTCGCAACAACAATTTGGCCTTGGTCTATTCAAAGAAAAATGCAAGGTGGGTGTTATGTTAAAGGGGCTAGGTCATGCTATTTTAGGTAATTTTGTTTAATTTTGTTGATTATGGGCTCTAAACGTCAAATTGGCAGAACAAGAGTCTTTCATTTGCAAAATCACGGCCACATAACAACTGAGAACAATTTTCCAGCTGTGTAAATGACATTGACACAAACTGATATTTGAAAAAAGGTGGGCCGACGTTTTTCAGATTCAATCCATTTTAATCCTCTCGAGTTTTGTCCATCCATGACCCTTCTTGGCTTTCCTGTGTTTTGTTTGAGTTGTTCTATAGTTTTTAGCCGTTATTGTGATATTTTAGTTAATTCTATGACCATTTGATCAGTGCTGAAATTGCCTAAAATTGCATGACCTGGCCCCTTTAAGAGCATTAACAGTTAAAGTGCACCTAAACGCAAAAACGTTTCATTTTTGGTTGTTAAGATAATTCTATAGCAAACATATTTTACCATTTTCACCTTGAAATTTCGCTTTTTATGTGTTGCACTAACTATGTAAAGTTCGCAAAACTAGCAGTCATATGGACCCACGACCGTGCCATGAGAGGCATGGGTCTAGTCCTGATTTTACGTCACAAACTGCTTTGCATTCAAATTTTCAAAGAACTTTTGCATTGCAAAACAGCTTGTGACGTAAAATCGAGAATAGACCCATGCCTCTCACAGCTCGGTCGTGGATCCAAATGATTGCTAGTTTTGTGAACTTTACGTATCTTGTGTGCACGTAAAAAGCAAAATTTTGAGGTACAAATGGCAAAATATACTTGTTTTAGGTGGAGAGATCTATATTAAAAGCGAAAAATATTTGACTTTAGGTGCACTTTAACTGTGCCTATAGCCTGGGGTGAGGGATGTCCCCCCCTTTTTGCACGACTTGAAAAAGACAATTGGCAAATGGCTTAACAGTGCAGACCCACCGCAAACATTACTCACCCTCTTTTGTTCACTAAGTTAACAATATGTACTTACAGTGTCAATAGAGATATCCACAGTATAGATAATGGCATAAACACCTCCTGCCAACAATGCTGTCACAAACACACTGATCACACCTCTCAGAGTGTAAAGACGACATTTTTGGCCCAATGTTCGATTCTGAACTTTGACAAGTCGCTCTTCTTCTGCTAATTCTGCCTACAGGGGGATTGACGCAGACAAATCACAAATCGAAATGTACAGGCATGTGTCAAAATGCAACTCATCTAGCATATACTCCAGATTCCCTTGAGGTTGAGCCATAAACTATAGGTTTTCCCCAGATCACAAATTAACTTGATTTGTAATGGCCTAGACCTTCATGTGTCTGCTGTAGCTCTGGACCGAGTTGTTCAAAGCAGAGTCAGCACCAACCAAAGGTTAACCCAATTAAACTCATTCTATAGGTTGTCATGGTATTCAACCCAGGTTGGCGCTCACCTTGCTTCAAACAACTTGCCCCAGGGTAGAGAAACCTAACTACAGTGTACTACAATCAGTTGCAGCTAGGCACAAAAACATGGGATGTAAACTAAGACATGATACAACTGGCTATGAAATGTGCCATGTTTGGCCTCCAAACAATTCTTAGTTTGACAGCTTGTTTGCCCAAAAAAAAATGTTGCACCACTTTTTCAAAAAGGATAATGCTAACTATTGTAACAACTCTGGGTAAATTTACTCAAAGAAGTCTTCAACCTCCAAATGTCACTGCCATTTTGCAAAACTTGCTTTCAACATACTTCAAATGCTGAATGCTTAACGGCTAATCACGCCATGTTTGATACATAGCCAATTACATCATGTTTTTACTTTAATTACATGTTTACAGCTACAAAGTAACCAACCTATGGTAAAAGCAAAGACCATAAGTTCATCAGTGCTGTTGTTAGAATTACATCAGACCTTTTTGTATGCTGGCATCAATTTATTGAAAAACTACATCTAACATCAGGGTTCGAAATTAAAAAAAGGTGAAAGAGGTTCACCAGCTGACAATAAACTCAAACTTAATTTTGTCATTTGACCTTAGCGAAATAGAAGCTCATTCGTTCCTGACAATGTTGTGCAACCAAAAACAAAAGATATTGAATAATATTTCCAAAGAAATTCATCCACATTTTTACAAGTTAGAATATTCATACTTTCTCCAAACCTTGTTAAAACAAAATTACGCTACCAAAGCATTATTTTACAGCTGCTACTTGACCTAAACTCCTAACTGTTCTTTTCACGGCTTCTACATGTAACAAGCCATGATCAAAACAGCAATGCATATGGTCACCCCAGTCATCAACCTGTACACTTCATCCACTCACCCTCACAGCCTGTACAATGTTCTGACTCTTGACCTTAGCAGTGTTTTCATTGCTGATGCAGAAATCCCACGAAGCAAAGACTTTGTTGGAAAATGATGTAGAGGTGCCACCACTTTCAATGTAACTTTCTTGAAAACTCTTTGCTAAACTGGAAAAAGAAAAGATCAAAATATTATTAATTTGAAACAAAAATATTAGTGCTATTTACATGTGTATACTAGACATTCAAATAAGCCCAAGACCACACAAGTCTCTCTCAAATAAACATTTCATAGGGAAGACTTTATGTTAGAGATCACAATATCAGAGATTAAAACTGTTACAATAAAAGGAACAAAAGTTGTAAAACACAGCACCGAGCAATGCTCTGAGCATCTGTCTTTAGCTAAAGGTACTCAGTTCCCAGGGCTCAAAATTAAAGGAATTGGTTAGTCGCATTTTGGCATCTTCGTGGTGAAAAATAGTAGCCAGTTTAAATTGGATTTACTATAATGTAAGATATATGAAGTAACTACTTAAAATTCTGTGCCAGTGGTAAAAGGGTGAAAAATGTGTTAAATGTCAAAAAACAAAACAGACAGACTTTGTTTAATATGTAAGTTTGCTCTTTTTTCTCTAGACGAAAGTAAAACTAGTAAGAGAAGGTTACATACTTTTGGACTTGACCTGTTTAATTTTTAACCTTAATTGTACAAAAATCGAGTCGCAAAGATGGTGACTAGACCAGACTTTTTAGTCGCCAAGGAGCAAATGTTAGGCACACAGGCGCCTGTATCGGTCCCAATTTCGAGCCCTGGTTCCTAAAACTTCATTTTTTGATAAAGTACCAATAAAATTAATGCTTACTTTCGAACCATGAGGAGAAGACTGACAAAAAAGTAACTTCCACCAACCAAGAGATAAGCTAATGGAAGGTCATATTCCACATCATCATCTGATAACAACTTTGTATCAGGATATCCAGCATAGAACATTAAGGTGCTGTTAATCCAGCCCTAAGAATTGTATCAATTAAAACAAAATCAATAAAAGCCAAGTTAAAATTGTTAGTACTAGAAAAACACTTCCCTTTTTCCAACTTTGAGTGCAATTTTTTTTTTTTTTTGACTTAACAGTCCACCATTACTAATGTTCAAAACAGATTGTACAACCAGGAGACTTAGGATATTACCGTAACAATGAGAAAACAAGCTTACCTGCCCGGTAATAAAGTCTACAACCTGATCTGATAGGGTTCTTGAGCTTGCTGAAATTGGTCGAAGCTGTTCAAAGTTACACGAGTTTGTGCTGGCTGGAGTGGTAGCATTTCTGCTCTCAATAATAATTGCAGGCAATGAAACCAAGCCAAACTCCAGGAAAAAGACCACCAAGTTCAAAAACAGCAACCACTTAAGGAAAATGAAGAAGGACAACACACCATTTCCAAAACGACCTGTGACAGGAAAATCAAGTAAAAGTACGGTGCAGCTTAGAAATAATGCCTGGTTTCATCATGACCACTATGATGGCTGCAATTGCCATGATTATACAAAAAGAGACACAGGCAATAGTCCACTGAGCTGTTAAACCACTAAACCCTAACTGTACTGCTTCACTCATTCATTAAAGTAATAAACGGAATTAAATTTATTGACAGTGTTGATGTTGCTGTTTTTACCTTCAATTTCCTTTAGATGCCCTTTCCAGAGTTCAAGATCTCTACTCCATTCAGATATGGCAGAGATAGTCAAATGCCAGTACTTTTAGAAAAAGAGAAAGAATCAAATAACATCTATTTGGCAATGCTTTCCTAAAAATAATACCTTCATTAATTCTAACTAATTTTTTAATCCCTCTTTAACCCTGTTCAGCTGGGCAGGGGGATGGCATAATGTGCCCACATTGGGCAAAATTGCACCCCTTTCCCCACAAGGAGCCTGAAGTTTTAAACACCACACAAAACAGAGTTAAGACCAACCAAAATAGAGTTAAGACAAAAATATACTGTTAGACAAATGTACATGTAAATGAAAAACGACTCAAACAGAGAAAACTTTTCATTAATTGAATGACATATTTTGCCACAAGGTTCAGATGTTTCACTCTTCGTATAAACTGCAGTGATCCAGATTTAAATGCATCTGCACAGATGCTAAAATTTTAAGTAAGAAGTAAATAAGAAGTACTGACCATTGCTACTCGCAACCTGAAGGCCTTCCACCTGGAGATTTGTTTTTGTTTTTGCATATTCTTCATTGATCGCCTGAAGAACAGAATTTTGAAATAATCCAATAACATGAAATTTAAAATAATATTTAAAATGTTTCCTTCTGTAGTTTTTTTTCATGTTCAAGGGGCAGTTACCTAAACTACAACCTAAATCACCAACGAGAATAATAGAACACCTAGAAATTCTCTCTTGAAATAAACACTGCTCCAAATTAAAGGGACTTTGTCAGCTGGGGCACTATGATGTGCGAGTTCATGGGAACCACTTTGAAAAAGTTGGCCCAACTCTTTCAGTTGCCTGTCGAAGAATTGCTGAGTGGGGACATAGTTGTTTCCACTGCTTTGAATTCCATTCTGTCCACAAAAATTCAGCAAATTTTCCCTGCAAGAAACAGTTTTGGGCAGTTGCAGAAGCTGTTTACGGTGATATATTTTTTTGGTTTTTGCTCCTGGAGCACTCTTTCCGTTGATTTATGATGTCCACTCTGAGCATGCAGCCATCATACTGGCAGTGGCTGAAAAAATGATATACCACTGACAGTAACACCACAAAATGCAAGGTGGGAAAGAGGAATTAAAATGATTTGGCTGAACAGGATTTATTTATTTATCTTTATATTAGTTTTATTCCCCCTGGGCCTCGGCAAAATTAAAGTGCGGTCATTCCACAGAGTCAAAGTAGCTAAACTCGCCACAACTGATTCAGTTTTGACGGTAGCATGGACCATTTACATTTGAGTTTACAAATGCAGGCCTGTGAAAATGTCTTCGTGCAATTGTCGCAAAGGATACAATGGTGGAAAAAATAAATCACCCGTGACAAGTCAGTATGCACGTTAGCGTAAATCTGGACTCCCAGTGTGCATGTGCCCCAGCTGACATACAAGTTATCCCTTTAAGCTCTGAATTGGCAAAGAAAGTTAAAGCTTGTGGACAGTTTTTGAAACATTGTTGGTCAAGGGCATCTAACAGTGAAGCAATAATGGGCCTAACATGTTTGTTCACAAGGGTGGTTAAGCTGCGTGACGTGGCAGGTGGTTGAGGTACAAAGTTTGAAAGGCTTGACAAACTCTGAAGTGACCCACTTGCAACATTTTGTTTGGGTCATTCAAGCAAAAAAAAAATCTAAACAATGTAGCATACACTAATGAACAGGGCTGCCAAGAAACCCCCCAAAAGTGGTGGACTTCTGCAAACACACAGTAAACATGATAATTTCCCAGAGTCTCTTACACTGACAGCATATTTCAAACACAGTTGGGTGTTGTCGCTTCTCTTTGAACACTGTTGGTACAACACTTCCAAGAACCCGCCAAGGATACTCTGACTCATGGTCAGTTCATAATTGACTCCGTAAGGAAGCACTTTTCTCAAAAGGTCGGCACGTCATTAAAAAGGATGAGAGCTTTTCCCAAAAAGATGCTTGAGGAAATATATTTCAAGGCTATTATTCGAAGCGTTACTTAATATAGTTAAATAAAATTTAACATAGTTAACGACTAGGAGCTAGTCTGGTCAGTAGTGTTTTGCAGGCGGTTGTTAGTGTCTTGGCCGTCTGGTAGCGTTGTTCAGCGTTTTGGTGCGTTCTGTAGCGTTTGTTATAGTTACATGGTTCACGACCGGGAGCTAGTCCGGTCAGTAGCGTTTTGCAGGCGTTTGTTAGCGTTGTTATGCGTTTTTGTAGCGTTTGCAGCACTCTTTAGGTTGGGGGAGCCCTGGGGCTGACATGGTTCAGCGGTATTCCTGCGTAGTGCATGCGTTGTCCAATGTGCTTGCAGCGTGTTTGTTGGCGTGGCGTTGTGAGTCGGTTTAGGAGTTTAGTGGTTCTCGGCGTTCTTCTTCTCGCTTTGTTGGCTATCTCGGTCGCTGTCCAGGTTGAAATAGAAGTTCTTTGATCTTCGACCGTCTCCATCTCGTCTTCACCGCCGTGTTGTGGTTCGTCTTACCTTTTCTTGTACCAGTTCCGATAGTCGGCTCGTCGCTCAGATATTTATTTTGGCGGGCTTAGTGTAGCGGTTCCCAGTTGTGGTCAACTAGGAATAAGTTCTAAGGATTTCGTCAGTCATCGACCAGGGTTTTTTCTTCGGCGGCTGTCGTGTTTATTGGTTTGTCTTTCCTTCACTCGTCGCTCTTTCGTCCCTGGACCGTAGTGTGCTCGCCGATCCGTTAGCGTGGCCAAAGGATTTCGTCCTTCATCGCCCGCGGTTTTTTTT
>BLFK01000031.1:40696-54149 GCA_014634185.1 Astreopora myriophthalma
GGAGTCACTCATTTAATTCATGTCAAACCGAGCAATCGAATCGACACCAATTTTATGACCCTGCAGCCATTGTTTACTTCTTCAAAGGAAATCAGCTGAAAACTTTGATGCGGAGTAATTATATTCCTGTTCTTAGTGTAATAATGCATTTTCAGCCTCGATCGTTGACCACGGCTATCGCTATTAAGAAAAGCAGCCTTCGTTAACAGTAGAGTGTTTCACTTTCCTTGCGCCGAAAACAATATTGCTTCTCGAAGACCGTAAAACAATCAGAAATCAATTCATTGCCTCTTTTAAGATGGCACAGTAGATTGAAGGCAGAGTCACGAGAATCAACATAAGACAAACCATAGTTAGTTAACTATGCACAAACCTTAAGAGTAAATTGGAAGCCAATTACGGCTACCTACAATGTCTAAAATTTACAAATTATCCGTGGCACCCGCCACCTACCTACCTACCCCACCGGTCACCACACTGGTGCGTAATATGTACTCTAATTTATTACATAACTATTGAGAACTTTCATTCAAAATTACCCTGATGCCTTCAATTTATTTTCAGCACGGTTTTGTATGACACTTCCGCATTGAATGTCACTAAATCTCAATCCCGCAAACAAGGCAAAAGTCAAAATAGACCGGTTTTCAATTGAGTGTCGTAAAACCAGTACCAAAGCAAATACTCCGACCAATCACAGCACGTGCAAGCAGCGCAGTGAGCCAATCAAAATTCGCAGTAATTCCACGTACATTGCTCAAAGCACGGGAAAAATCGCGCGTGCAAGTCGCGATTGGTTTTGGTTTTGATTTTCATTGGTTGAAAAACTGGCGCGACATTTTTAAGCCAATCACAAAGGGTAGCAATCGCAATCGCGCAATTACTTTCGACAGTCATTTGAAAACCGCTCCAAAGGTACCCTACGGCGTATACTTCATTCCCACGAGACGGTGACCATGGTAATACATTTGCATACAACAGGGAGCTTTAGGCGGAAGGAGGACGGCCTCGGCAACCAGAACGTCGCTTCAAATTAGGCATTGGCGTCATTGAAATCACGTCGCAATTATTTCAGCCTTTTCAATACGTCTATTTGTGTCTTATCCAAGATTGAAACTGGTATGAACGGCGTTCAAGTTTGGAGCCGTGAGAGAGAATAAACAATTCACGGCCGGGTGTTACGTTCTCCTCGAGCCGTTGTCTTCGGTCATCTGACGTTGTTGCTTTGCAGAAGATGGCAAAGAAATGAACCGAAAGCGTGCAGAGCCATCGTTTTTCCTCACTAAAACCTGTTGTTCTGTGACGTTCTAGTTGCCGTTTGCCTCCTCGTTGCTAAAGCTTCCTATAATAAACAAAACATCTAGAAATTATCCGACTCCCCATACATCTAATGCCTTTGATTATTATTCTTAAGAGGCCAATTGCCCCTGTGCGAACTAAATTTAATTATATATCTGAACCTAATACCGCAAAATTCTATTCCGTCATACCGGTTCTTTCGTTACAATGTAAATTGAATTTAAATTACTATTTACCATTGGGTGACTATAAGCTGATTGGTGTGGAATTTGCATTGCGTTCGAGGCCAGTTTACGCGCTAAGATTTCTCTTTCCGATTTCTCGGCCCGACAGGATCGTACGTGTATCTTACGCCCCAATTTTGATTGACGTAGCGGCCCCTTCTGATATGGTCAATCTAACGTGTTAAAATTCTGTTGCAACGCAACATCATTTTGGAATCGAGTCGGGTTTCATTTCACGAATCGGTCGGAAATCGGATATCAAAGTACACGTACGGTTCGTGCCCCGATACTGGCCGGCCGACAGACCCGACAGCTCGTAGCGTGTAACCCGGCCCAAGTGTCGTTTATTATACGTTACGCACGGAAAACATGACAACACGCGGTGAGTGCCGAGTGCGGGGGTTGCACTGCGCATGTGAGCATGAACGAATAAATAATCCATAATATTTTTAGCCATTAAACGCTACGCGATGTGCGCCGCGGGCGGATGGCGGATCCATAACTTGCCACGTAGTGGCAGCGAGCAACCGAATCATCGCGCTACACAGCGCCAAAGTTTGACGCAAACCGTTGCGCGTCATGTAAGTTTTGAAATTTAGCCTTTTTTTTTTTAATTCGACACCCAATATATCGGCGCTTTCAGAACCTCATTCTTCTAAACTATTCCGCGTTAGCATTATTACGCGAAGCAACTCAAAGAGCAACAGACACTGGTTACCGAGCGAAATAATGGACTTTGTTAGTAAAGCGTCTTGGCCCGCTTTACGACGCGATAAAAACTATGGAAATACTCGTATTCTAACGAAATAACTACCGCAGAGGAAACTTTAAATGACTCGTTTTCCGGACAATTTAACATCTACCGGGAGCCGGCACCTTTGTCCGGTTGGCCCTTCTTGTAATTTTTACTACACTGAAAAGTACCACCCTAACGTCAGATTATTCATTTCACGGAAATGTACTTATGTACTTTTCTAGGGCCAACCGAATTTTTTTGCAAGTAATGTAATCTGTTTCATGACCAATCCAAGGCCCAAAGACCCCAATACGCGATAACACCGCAAATTATTTCACACTTCTCGTGACATTACTACGAATATCTTCCCTCTTTTCGCAACAGCAAAATGATCAAAGGAAATATTTCCCTGCTACGTCATAAATCGATATCCTAGCTAGTAGTTTTCATGCTAAAACTACAATTCTCAGACATTGATATCACTGCCTTCGCTGGGCGCTTCCTCCTTCTCCTTCGCTGGGAATTCGGGATTCACAAAGGAAAATCCGTGGAAGTCGTTCTGATTAATATTGGCGATGAAGGATTTATCACAAGGCGTCAGGCGAGCAGCTTCGTCCGTGAATTCGGGATCGAAATTGTCGAACGAACGTTTGGATTTCTGAAGAAAGAAAAATCAACAGTATTTTCAATAAGCCATTTCCGAATTGCTGTTTGCCTCTGTTTCAAAGCGAGTCTTGGTGCTAAACCATTCAAATGATAATGAGTTTGATTTGCATGAAAATACAAAACTCATTTGCATTTGAATGGTTGTGCACCAGGACTCGTTTTGGAACCGAGGCAAAGAGCAATTCGGAAAAGGTCTATTAAGACAATACCTGATCTGGGGCCCGTTTCTCGAAAACCCCGAAACTTTTCGGGCGTACTTCGGATGCCATAATTCCCTCCGTATCTTGAAACGGAAGACGTTTTCAGCCCTGAAACTTTGCAATTAGGTTTCTCTTTCTTATCTCTAAAGCATGTTAAAAGACCAGATTTTCGGAAAAGGGCGATCGCAGTTTTGCAAATTGCTTTTCGGGCCAGTGAAGTTTTCGGGACTTTCGAGAAACGGGCTCCAGGGCAACAGCACTCACTAAGACTTTGTGCTGTAACAAAACACAAAAGGATAACTTCGTACTCTTTTGACTCAAAAAGCTGAGCTTTTCGAATTCCGTGAACTCCTCATGACCTTTTCCTTGACCTAAAGTTTAGCTGTTGCATCAAAAATTGTCAAAACTATCCTTGCTTTACTGTACGATCTGACATAACACGCCTTTAGTTTCTTTTTAACTTTGTCCTTGCTTCGAAATCTGCGATAATTAATATAATTAATATAATCCACTACTATAATTATTATAATTAATATATAAGAAAATGGTTTGAACCCAGGAGTAACATACCTCGATTGACATTTATTATTGCTTATATTAATTATCTACCAGAATTAATTATTCTACTTCTATAATTTTCCATGACTTCCAGGTTTTCCATAACCCGTACGGACCCTTAATAAAATCTATCACAATAGGGGAGGGATCGACAGGGGAGGGATAGATTTTCAACAATTTGAACAACTTACAGGCCTCTCCTTTTGGAACAATGGCATATTTCTCTCGTTCTCAACCTTCATCGCTACTCCCCCGATCCTTTTGCCTTTGGACCAGTGTTACGGACCAAGCGAAATGACAAGATACAGAGAAAACGACAACAAGCAAATGGTGAGAAGTGTACTCACAATTTTCGGTTTGAAGGGTGGTTGAACTTCCCTGTTCATGAGTCTCAACCAATTGATGTGTCTAAAGAAAACGTGATCTTTGATGTTCTGTTCCCCGTTGGGTCCACAGCCCAGCCGCTTGGCCGGGTGCTTTGTCAAGAACTGAAATTACAAACAGCAAGCAAGTTAGTGTCTCGCGGCTGCGAACTTCTAAACCATTTCTTCTATTCAAGTCGATTTCAAGTCGAAGCCAAAGGGAACAAAGATACTGCTACAGAAGTAAACAGTTTGAAGCAAAACTAAATTCACACCTGAAGCCATGCAAGCTTGCTTGGCAGAGACCAACTAGAAACCAAAAGCTACTTTGGCCATCCCACACATTCTGTCACCTTAGTAATGTCCTCAAAATTCTCTACTGTAAACTTTAAACACTTCGATAACATTCGACTCGTTTCCAAGTCGCTAATTCCGTATAAGTATAAGTGAATCTAGAGCAAAAAAATAAGCTGAAATATGTTACAGCCGATTTTAGCAAGTCACAAGAAGTCTATCTCGGTCATCTGCCGCTGAAAACATCTACAAACAGTTTCTTTGCTTTACATTAGCCTGCATGTCGTAATCTTAACCCTTATCTCGCCACTGCCATCAACCAAAAAGTGTCCTTTGGATTTGCAATGTGCTTCTAAAAATTGCGTGATATTGTCCCTCTAACTGGAGCAAACATGTTGTAAAAAACGTACTTAAAACGCGTTATTTGCGAAGCTTACCCCTTTGACGATAAGCACAGCCTCCTTTGATATCGACTTCGGGTAAGACACACTGTGTTCCAGAATAGAGTTAAATAGTTCATCTTCATCATCACCATCAAAAGGTGGCTGTAGAGTGAAACAAGTTCAATCAACCAATTCACTTTTGCCTTCGCGTCGGCGCATTGTTGGCCAAGTGGATTTGTCTTGCGGATAAAATTGGAGCAACTTGTAACTTACGGAGTTTAAGAAATTTTACTAGCAAAGTTTTTTTAAAACATGTAATAACGTTTTTATACACTGATTATTTTATCGTGACTGTTAATTTTATATGTAACTCAGCTTGCTCGGTCTAACTTGCACCTTATGTGCTATGTACCGTTTAATAAAGGAGCGGGAGAGTTTTATCGGGTATAAAGCCACAGGGCGAAGCCGAGTGGTTTTAGACGCGATAGAACACAACCTGCCAGACGTTCCGGTCTACAACGAACTTAACTTTTAACAGAAAGCTTCATGGTATTTAATTACTTCAGTTCTAGTCCACATTTTTCAAATACTTTATTAAAATCAGCAAAAAGCCAAGTTTTTTACTTTTGTCCTCTTTTGTTTTTGTCTCGTTCGTAATTGAGGAGACAAACAAGACAGTTCTTCTTTATTTTTATCAATGTTTTATTAATCTAACTCCTTTTCTTATTACCAATAACTTTTCATTCACCGTTCTACGTGTAAATCCCTTATGATGCAAAAATAATTTATGTATACTTTGGATGCTGAAGTTCAATCATTGGCTTTAGTTGATAACACCTGTATACTGATCCACTCCAACACCAGCAGCCAATAATGCGAAGAGCACGTGAATTTCCAGAACAACGAGAGCAGAGATGCCACAGTTACATAATATGGCGCTGTGTCTAATATTACAAAACCAGGCGGTGCAACAACTTTTACAGCACTACCCACACGTACGCAATGCGTGCCTATTTTTTCTTCTCTGTTTCCAAACTACTGCGATCAGTTTCATGCACGAAATTTGGCCGTGCTCCGCAAGTCCCGCAAGATCCCGCAAGTCACATACTCACGTTTCGCTCCCAAACCTTCTTTTACGTGTTCATTCGTTGCCGGCCGAGGTATTGCTTGAAACTGTCTGACGCCGAATGAACAATGAGGAAACCGAAGGGGGAGGGTCAGGCCTGATTAATGGGGGTGGGGAGAGGATACACAAATCTTTTTCCACTGACCTGTCCAGCTAACATCTCGTAAATAAGAACACCAAGAGCCCACCAATCAACGGAATAGCTGTAGGGCTGATAGGCAACGATCTGAAACAACAAACAAACCAACAAACAAAACAAGTACAGGTGATGAAATGAAGAAGAAAAAGTGTTACAAAATAGCTGGAATGGTGTAACAAAACGGATAATTTTTTAGGGAGCTTAAGCAAGCGCGTTTTTGAGACGCGAACGGCAACCCGAAGTGAGCTGTTTTCCCTTTTAACTTGTCTTCACACAACGACATTTACATTACTAAGTATCTTTTCTCCATTCGAGATGATTAGTATAAAAATCTGGGTGACACCACTGTCCTGGCTCACGAAATGTTCTCGTGCCTCTTTGGACACGACTCGGGCAGTTCACTGAAAAACCTAATCGTCGTCGCCGCCGCCGTCAACGCACCATCTTTATTTACCCTCTGCCAAGAGCAAGCCACAATATTGGGAACCACATCAGTCCTCTACTCTTTCCAAAGAATATGTGGGTCCTTTAACATGCCTTGTTCACCAGGACAAAAAAATGTCGTTTTTCCACACAACGGTCTTTATTATCTTTTAACAACTTTAAAGGAACGCTGTGATAAATAGTCATGTTCAAAGTTCCAAGTAAGTTGGGGATTGTCAATAATCTACACTTGAAATTTTATTCCCCTTAATTGGAAAGTTCCCCTTCACCGAGAGACCGTAACGGACACTAACTGGATTGCAACTCAATCTGTATTTACCTCCGGAGCGATGTAATCTGGAGTTCCACAGAATGTTCTTGTCGTCCTTCCTTCTAGCATGTTTTCCTTGCACATGCCAAAGTCAGCGATTTTGATGTGGCCGTCGCTGTCCAACATTACATTATCTAGCTTTAAATCTCTGTAAGTACAAGTGCAATAAGATCAGTTGAACTGTGAGCAAGCAAGCTGTATCGATCTCAAGTTATCTCAAGTTACACTGGCATCAAACTTGGTAGCCTAACGTGCTTTATCTCCAAAATGAGCTATAGCGCGCTGGTTCTCGTTCTTCAGTCGAGGAAGATGAATAGGGCGATCTTTGCTGGGGGACGGCTATTCATAGAGTTATTTTTATGGAGTTACTTTTATAGAGTTACAATTAAGCCTCCAAAATCCTGAATTCATGATTTTGGAAGGGTTAGCTTAAAGTTTAGTGATTAGGTCTAAACCATGATTTAAGAGTCAAGTCGGTTCATATAATTTTGGCTTTCTAGAATGTTGAATTCAGGATTTTGGCAGTCGTTAACTCTACTGAAATAACTCTATTGCTAGTCGATCTCTCTTTGCTGACCTCAAAGTTTACATTTTTTCTCATTAGCATACGAGTTAATCCTTTAAATGGTATGCTGCACATACAAATTAAAATGAAAAATTGAAAGAGCTGGTTCACCTCAGCGATCTGTACAATTTTCAGCTCTTTGCAAGCAATATCTAAGGAAATATCAACCATCAAATAGTGCAAAATAGACCCAGGGGGCAAATGCATACATCTTGCCCCCTGCGCATCCCATAATATCTTTCACAGAACAATAGAATTCAAGATGGCCGCCGTATCGGTAAAAAGGTCAATTGTTGGGTGGCAAAAACGTTAACGAGCCAACATTCTTTGTCTATTTGCCCGTTTCGGGAGAGAATTTATCCGAAACTTTTTGGTAAATCAGGCTCGAATTTTCAGAGATTACTAATATTGCTATTCTCGTTCAATATTCAGGGATAATATTTTAACAGGTTCACCAGAGAATGATAAGCATATGCAAATGAGACGAAAAATGTAAACAACTATTCCCCTACACAATGATAGTCCCTCGAACACGGACAATGTATATTTACCTATACACAATTCCTCTCTTGTGAAGAAACAGCAACCCAAGAACAATCTCTGCTATATAGAAACTGACATTGAAAAGAGGGAAAAAAAAGATTCTTTTGGCAAATAGAAAGATGGTAAGCAACAGCGCATAACTTAATTGTCTGCGTCCTTGATGCATGAATGCATATCAAGACCGGTGTATTCCACGTAACTACAACATTCCGATTATTAATTGGCATGCTCCACCACTGTGCTACGGCGAGAGACTCACGGCACTGGGCCCTTCGCAGGACCTTGTCACGTGCCTGGATATCTTTTGTTTGCAATGGTGCTGGGACGCAAGCCTTCCAGTGCCACTGACGACAAAAGGTTCTTGAGACTCATTGTGTTTCTATTTGAAAGACAACAAAATTCGTTTCACAGCGCTTGCCTTATTTTCTTCGGTGGCCAATGTTCTGATTATGTAACCAAGCAAGCCTTGCCGGGATTGCGTCCCAGCATGGCGTCGATAAGTGACACGTGACTACGTCCTGTGAAGGGCATAATTAACTCAAGACGAAATACTCGAAGCTACACCATTAAACTAGGATCATTTTATCTTTCTAATTCAGTTTGCTTTTTAAAATATCACTGTACAAGTTCAATTTGATCCTTACACAGCCTGTGGTTCTTTGAATTTTCCAAGTTGCTGAATGTGGAACATCAAATCACCGCCATTTACAAACTCCATCACAAAGTAAAGACGATCCTTAAGAGAATGCAACATTGTCAGTCAGTCACCATGTTTTGAGCACTGCTGTCAACACCAACACTGACATGATTGCTACTCATCCATACGCCTTATTCCAAAATGACTGCGATTTTAATATTCTTTTGTTTTTATTCAAATTAGCCCTTTTTGCCTCGTTCAAGGTTAAATATTCTTTTGAATTCTGGGCTTAAAGACGAGGCAACAAGGGCTAAATTGAATAAAAACAAAAGAGTATTAAAATTGCGGCCATTTTGGAATAAGGCGTATATTTGTAGAAATCCACTCACATACCACCACATATCCTGTAATCTGATTAGCTCGCTACTCGCTATCTATTGAGTGACAAATAGTGAGTAGCACAAAAGCTGGCGTTTTGAACAAAAACAAAGCAGTGGTGGTTTCTTCAAATCTTAAAATCAATTAAAATTAGAATAAATTCGATGGTAGTATGTGAGTGGATTTCTACTGAAACACTGAAGACTACTCATTCTCATTTTCTATAAATCTACTAGTCGTTCAAAACTAAACAAGTAAATTATCTATATCCTCATCGCTGACACTTCGAAAACGCGACAAAATGGCCGCCATTTTGTTGAAAACCGCTACTCGCTATCACAGAATAGATAGCGAGTGGCGTAGCCAATCAGAGCGCGGCGTTCGTGATAGAACGCTAGTAGATTTATACTAAAAGTCAAATAGTCAACTTGACACTATGCACCTCGTTGACTACAATAACCATTGACTCACTGAAAACTTGAACTCGTAGTCTAATTAACTATGGTCAATCAGCTACATCACTTCTATGCATACACTTAGGTCGTGTCCCATTGCGATCAACCGTTTTGGTTAATTTGGTTGAAATTTCCAATAGAGCACTTTTTTAAACCATTTCTAGTGGAGTCGAAGTTGTGACTCGGTACAGTCATTCCCAGACCATTGCCAAGTCCGGTTGTCAAAATTTTTGCCGGAAAATGATGCCAAACCGAAAACCTCTGTGCCTGCTAACACATCTGTGACCTCCACCCATTGTTTTCAACCATTTCAACCAAGTTCGTAACTGGTTGAAAAAGATGATCAACAAAACCAACCAAAAATGGTTTTTACCCAGTACCACACGAAAAACCGCAACCCACCCAACCAACCAAACATGGTTGACCCCAATAGAACATGGCCTTAATGACACCCCTCCATGAATTACTTGCTGCCTTGTTAGCTCAAAGGTATAAAGGTGCCGGTCTGTAGTCTCACAGGTTCAAATCCTGGCTGTGCCAAATCTCAGCCCACACCCTATTCACTGGCCCTTGCCTGCCAATGATTTCATTCATGGGATGGGCTCCTCGGGTTGACTGGGTGAGATTGCTATGGACTGATAGCAGCTTCCAGTAGCAACTCCCCAAGCACAACCCCAATCTAACCCATAGACTGAATGATGCACAGCACATTTGAGTCAGTATAGAGAAACTGCACAATACAAATGCCATTACGATTAAAGGGTTTTCATTAATTTTTCAGGTAGAAGGGTACCAGATGTTGAGTAGCCAGGTACCCTGTGTGAATTGATGCTGACATCTGTTCAATTTCATTCTTAAAAGAAGCTGAGTACTCCCTTTAAACTAGTTGAGTGCCGGTCCCCAGGTCCCGGCTTCTAATACAAACCCTGCTTTTACAAAAACAAAAAAATGTCAAACACTGAGAATTCAGCTTACATAGGACTGGAAACAGCAGAAAAGTGATGTAAGGAATGGTGGTTTGCCACGCAAAGCCAGAACTCTCTTTTCGGTCATGGTACAATCGACGTCATCATCTTGAACAATCACATCCTTCTTCAGTACTTTGATGGCATACACTTCATCACTACCTTTGCGCTCTGCCAACATTACCTACAGGAAACAATAAAACTATGTACTACCACTCTGGCCAACTGCAAATCGGAGCAATCCACGACTAAGTTTTACTAGCCAATCAGAATGCCAAGCAAGAAAAGGCACCCAGCAAAAACTGCAGGCAAACAGGAGTGACTCAAGTGAAATTGCTTTTAGTTTTGCATCTTATTGGTTGAAAAGTTCAAACAAGTTTTTTGATCCAATGATATAGCAAACTAAAATCAAACTCACGGCAATCACGACTTGTAATATTAATTTTGGTGCTCAATTGAAAACTGCTCCAAGGCCCTGTTTACAAGCCGGTAGGGTAACCTTACTGCCAGGGTTACCCCAGTAAGAGGATTCCCCTCACACTTGCACATTTCTTCATTTTTTTCTTCGACATGTTTACCAGGCAGCTAAATGTAGGGTTACCCTGTTGCTAGGGTAACAATACCTGAGTGACAGGGTTACCCTAACGCCAGGGTAACCCTAGCTGCCTTGTAAAAACTCTGCTAGCGACAACTCGCCTACCCAGGACAACTTTTTAGCGGTTTCCATTGTGTCTGCAATGCTGTCGGTTACCAAGCACACTAAAGTTGTCCCGGGTGGTAGGGTAAACCTACCTGTGAAACTAGCTTTTTCTTTTACTTGTAAACCTTGGTATTAGGGTTACCCTACCTGCTTGTAAACCTGCAGGGGCTGAAGCTAAAGGATTCATACTCTTAAGAGGTTTTCAAAAATTTCATGACTTCCCATGATCTTTTTACAACTTCCAGTTTTCCATGACCTTAAGTTAAGTTGTCACTTTGAAAATTGTCAAAATTGTCCTTGTTTTCAAGTATATTCAGACATAACTCGCCTGTATTTTATTTTGTCCTTGCCTCGACATCTGCAATAATTTACCTACCACACACAACCTATAATTTTCCATGACCTTCCATGATCGGCAATTAAATTCCATGACTTTCCAGGCCTGGAAACGGAAATACTTAAATTCTATGACTTTCCAGGTTTTCCATGACCCTTTCCAACCCTAAGGTTATACTAACCTTGCCAAAACTTCCTTTTCCAAGAACCTTGAGGAAGTGGAAATCTTCTGGCCTGTATCTTACTCCACCTTCAGTATTAAAAGCTGACTGAGCTTCGCGATACTTCCTTTCCTGTCTGTCTTCTTCTTCTTTGAGTTGTGCTTGCATAAACTGCACAGAATTTGAAACAAAGATATGAATATCTTCACGATCAGTAACAGCATCACTGAAGCATCACAGTAGACACATGCAATAAATTTTTTTAACTACTTTCTTTTCGATAATTATGCACAGCCCCTTTATCAGGGTACGTACACTACTGGTACATCAGAATTCCAGGACTTTTCCAGGACTTTCCAGGACCATATCTACAAAAATCAAGGACAGCAGCGGTAGCTAGGGCCCAGACACTGAACTGTTAGGTTATGTCTGGGATTAACAACAGGCACGATTTTGCCATATTTTTCACGTTTACTTGTTGCCTGCAAAAAACGTGAAAAATGAGAGCTAAGAAAATTAAAAGAAAATCATTTACTGTCCCAGGAAAAATGTAAATTTCCATGAGTTTCAAGGACCAACACATTTTCCATGTTTTCCAGATTTCAAATTTCCATGACTTTTCACATTTTCCAGGAACTGTACAAACCCTGCCTTTTATAAACAGCAGCATGCAAAGATGGGAAACATTTCAGTGCCTGGTTAGTAGGGGAACTAGTAAATTGACACTTGCTCTAAAGGATGATGCAAGCTTTTTTCCCTTGGGGGGTGGGGGTAGAAAAATGCTCAAAATATATTAATTTTTATTGGCTGTAAAATGTACACAAATAATCTAGGCTTTCAGACCAAATAGTGTCTTTTTTATGCTGTATCTTTTCTGATAATAGTGAAACTTTAATTGTGAAACCTTCAAGGCTTTCATTAATTGTGCAAAAAAGTCTCTTATTAACCAAGCTTGCTCTGGACCATATCGGGAGAATACTGGCCATCAGTCTTTGTCACGTACTGTCAAGACCTCTGGCCGATACTCTCCCAGTAAAGCCCTTGTACTTGGTTAATAAGATTCAAAATTTGAAATGGTAAAAAAGCCTCCAAAAACAAGCCACTCCGAATGTAAGCCCCTGAGGACTTACATTTGGGAATTGCCCTCAAATACCACACACGTAGACTGGAAAGCAAATCACAAGTACACTACACATACTTGTGCTCAAGGCTTCATTTGTAAAAGAACAATTCCATATGTACACTAAGCCCAGATTTCTCTGAAAAAAATTTTCCTCCTATAATAAGCCCCTCTGTAAAAATATAAAAAAATAAAAAAATAAAGAAGACCTGGGGATTATTAGCGCAGTTTTATTTCACAAGTCTCCAACATACCTTATATTTATTTCTCAGTTCTGATACAGCTTGTCCTTCCTCATCATCAATAATAGGAATGTTATAAAACTTTCCTTCCTCTTTGCTCAAAAGCTTGAACCAGCCCTCCTGTCCCTGTTTCCACAGTTCTGATATCCCAAATGACAAGGAACCCATGAAGTCATTGGATGAGGTCCTATCCCAATCCCACACTTCAACAGACAAGCGACGATCACAGTCGGCTTGCGAAATTGAGCTGCACCGAGGAAGCAGAGAGTCTTAAATTAAATTAAATTAAATTAAAGTAGCTATAATCCCAGGGATTTGGCATTCTGCAAATTGGAAGGATCTCAAAAAATTCTTGTATATTCCCAGCACATTTCTCAGGAATATCAATCCAAATTTTTGGGAATTTATTTCTAGAAATTCTGTGGAATTCCTGGGAAATGTTTCCTTCCGTATCCAAAACTTACCATGGAATTTCTTGGGATTCCAAACTGACAAATCGCAATCTGTGGTTTCCACCAGTTCAAAGTACCAAATGGAACCGACTTTCTCTCCATATTAATTTTTAGTTTTTTTTTTTTTTTCAAATCATGGCCAAATGTTGAGCAATAAA
>BLFK01000031.1:55014-78225 GCA_014634185.1 Astreopora myriophthalma
GAATCGCGTCGCGCGCTACAGGAATCGCGTAGCGCGCGACGAAGAAAAAACTGCAAGTTCACTAAGTTGGGCTCTTGTGCGATGTTAATTGGCCTTTTGTTATTACTTTTAAATAGTGAACACAACTTATACGGCACCCACTACGTAGCGAGCTGCTTTCAGTATTTTCAGCTTTTGTGTATTTAGACTTCATCTTTCACACCACGCTTCGAATTCGAAGCACAAAAATTGGCACACATACACAAAACGTTTCTATCAAGAAGTCGTGTCTTAGATTTGACAATTAATTGTGAATTCTGAAGAACGGTTACATCTCCCAAAACATTTTGCTGGCTAGTATCTGTGCTGATCTTTGCTTGTAAAGAACGTTTAAATTTGACGAGTCACGTCGCATTTGTTTGCTGTGACGACGCTAATAACCATACCTTCCGGCTCACTTTGGAAAATGAAAGATTCGCCAACACTAATCCTAGTAAAAGAAAAATGGCTTTCAGCTGGTGAGAGTTCAAAAGCATTAACTTTTGCTAGAAAATCTCATCGAAACGAAATCGAAATATGGCGTACGTAGCTCGCGATGTTCAAACTGTCATTTCTCGGCTGAAATTTGCATACTATATAATTGCAGATTTAATTTTCTTATTCGTCTTTGGCGGCGGCGTTTTGGGTTTTACTGTATGATGTTCTGTTAGGTTGTAAGGATTGTGCGAATTATTTCCCATCACAAGTTAATCTTTAAAGCGTTTTGGGTTTTACTGTATGATGTTCTGTTGGCTTGTAAGGATTGTGCGAGTTATTTCCATCGCAATTTAATCTTTCTAGGGCGTGAAACGCTTAAAAAAAAGTGTACGCATACAAAGTAGACTGAAAGAGTAAGGATGTGATAGCTGATACTGTTGGTTATCACTTTCGCTTAATTTGTGGCTCCTAAAGGAGCCGTTGTGACCTGTGAGTGCAATGTTTAACACCTCGGTTAATCGCGTAGCGGTGAATCGCGTAGCGCGCTACGCGAATCGCGTCGCGCCTGAAACGCGACGCGACTGGTAACTTACTTTTGAGCGGTACTGTATGTACTCATCGATAGAACAAGTCTTTTAGTTCAGTATCAGACTTTTCCAAAGAATAAAATTGTTGTATCTCACAACCTGACAACTGCTACTGTGGATCTCCAGCAACTAATGTTAACAAAAAAAAAAAAAGAAGAAAAAGAATAGACTACACCTGTTCTCGAGCTTATATTCCACACTTGAGAATGATACCACAAGTGTCAGGTACGTGTGCTCTTCTTCAAATCTTAAAATCAATGTCTTGAGTCCATTCTTAAAAGCACTCTTGAGAATCCCACATTTTTAAGTGACAATGAAAGCACTCACACAAAATACTACAATAGTTCTCATTCAGTCAAAAATACTGCACCAATGAATGGGCTAGTGGCAATTTTCTCCACAATGAGACAAAACAACAAAGCTGAAAAAATATGTTAATTGCTCTGAATCTGTGCTGTGACCTTGAGTACTGACTGTCAAGCTGAACTTTGATATTTTCATAGAGAATTTGATCAACATTTGCTTTGATCTACCAAGCTTCGACTCTTATTTTTGCACCTGTTCAAGATTGACAATTACAGAATAAAAGAATACATGGAAAGGCTGATATAAAGAGCTTTGTGCTTAAACGGATGTCTTAAGCATTCAGTCACTCTAGTCAAAGTGCTTTTAAAAATAAATTGGTCACGCAACAACAGCAATTAACAAACACAATTCTCAAACTACCCCAAAACTTGCCCCTTAAATGACATGCAGTCTTTTGCATTATTTAACTTAAATAGCTGATTAAATAAACTTGCACAACAAAAAAGTTAAAATAATTATTATTTGAAGTAGTTCTTAATCATTCTTGCAGATATTTTAGACCCAACCCCCGATAAAAATCTACCAAAATTGACAACATGGTTGCTAGTCTAGTATAGTGTACCTGTTCTAGTATAAGTTATATATCTTATATTCTAGAATAAGTATAGTCTAGTATAATGTACCTATCAGAGCAGGTGGTTGCAAAGGAGGTTAAGTGCACAAATCATTACCAATTTCCTTGTTTCTGTGCCAGAATGTAGAGCATTGGCATATATGCAAGTTTCCAAGCACAAGAGGGTCCCTAATCCCACCTTTCAGTCCAATTTTTTCTTTAACCTTCACCCCAATGGAGGATTTGCACTCTTTTGAGATTTCTGAATTCCCTGAATGACTTTCCAACACCATTCCATGACCGTTTTCCAGTTTTCCATGACCTAAAAATCAGCTGTCACTTTTGAAAATTGTCAAAATCATCCTCGTTTTAGGGTATTTTCTGACAATACTTGCCAGCAATTGATTTTGTCCTTGCATCGACATCTGCAATAATTTATCTACTATACACGTAACTATAATTGTCCATGACTTTTCATGACTGAAAATTAAATTCCACAACTTTGCAGGCCTGGAAACTGAAATGCTTTTAAACTTCTTGACTTTCAGGTTTTCCATGACCTGTACAAATCCCACCTTGGTCATACTGGTGATTATCATCTACTCTCACCCAGTCTTTTTGCCCCAAGTGATTCAAGTCACGGTGGTGTAATTTCCCACTGAAAGCAAAAACATCTTTGTTCAAATATTGGCCCTAGCAATAAGCTAACCCTATCTGGGATCATGGCACCGTGAAAACTACCTTTGCAGGGAAGATCCTAGAACAAGTGATAGTCAAGCATTCAGCCAGTACATTAGGGAGCTTAAGCACAAACGACGACGACGGCTACAACAACGTTATCTGAAAACATAAATTCACATTATTGCAGTCACTTCGCATTTATTCCAACTCGTTCCACGTGTAAAACAATTACTAACTGTCCAGGAAAAGAAATGGTATGAACACCGTTAAAGTTAAGACAAAGAATGGAAAAAATTAATCATCTTGCACTCACGCCCTCCAAAAAACTTCAACTTTGGTGATTTCATGTCTTTGTTAAACCAAGAACGACAAAGAAATGTAGCAAAATGTGAAAACATGTGCAGAGCATGCGGAGCCATTGTTTTTGCTCATTAAGCCTACTACCTTGTGGCATTCTTGTTGTCATCAACGGCGATTACAGAATACCTGTCCACTTCTTTGCATGTTGCCTTCTTCTCTTTAAGAACATCAAACAGACCACAATACACCCTATTCACATGCTAAGTGGTCAGGTATTCTACAATTTAGCCACCATTTACTTTAGGTAGAGTTTACAAGCTTGAAACAGTGATGTGAAATAAACAAACAGCTTTTCTGCCCTCTAGTATCTTCCTCCATCCCCAAATTATGTCATATGATATGACGTTACAAACTAGTTCCCTGCTTTTTGCCCCTTTTAACCACCTGGTGAAAATATATTTAATTTGCTTGGAAACCCTAAATTAAAATTTGCCGCCGACATATGATAGCCTTATAATTTTTATTTTTTTCTTGGGTTAAAATTAGTTCTTCAATTCTTTTAAGTAGGCAAAAATGAAAACAACAGGAACATGTAATCTAATACGCGTGTATTAGCTACAAACATACCAAATCTCATTTTAAAGGATCCTATAACTGTCCTGAATATTTTACTAAAATGCCTGCATTTTGAGACAGTTAAAGGCGGATTAGAGTTATGCATATTTCATAAAAGGAAAATTGATCTTAACACGATATGAGACATGGCCCAGGGCAACAACATAGTTTAAGATCTAGGGAAGATAAAAATAGAAAACAATATTTAAGATTTGTACATCCTTGAAAGTACAATATTTACCGAAAAATGTCTTGAAAAATTGATTTACCATACGCAAAACCAGACAACAAGGGATCAACAGATTAACTCCACCTTCACAAATTTGTCTCTTAGTACCAAGAATTGTACATTTTTCCGACCAATATTTTACAGGTGCTAAAAATGTGTGAGACACGAGCTGAGGAAAAATAAGATGACACACGCCGTTGTCTAGATTCACTAAAACATAAAAAGGAATATGATTTTAGACAACAATATGGATATGACCACAAATAAATGAAACATTTCGAATGGTCTCTTACAAAAAAAAATATCTATAGCGATTGTTGGTTTCCCGTGATAAAACTTGGAATTCCTGAACTTTCAACGATGAAGTTTCAATTCCTTAAAATTTCGAACGCAAGACTTAATTAAGCTGCAGCCCTCCAGCCTAAAGATCTCCTGAAATTAAAGACGAGAAAAAAACGTAGAAGAAATTCGACGCAAGCAGGTGGCAAAAATATCTCAAATGACAGTGTGGACAACCAGATATTGTTTAGATACTTAGTAAAACAAGAAAAAATAAATTAATAATTTGTGAGCAGTAATATCGTGTTTTTTTCGAAATTTTGTCTCCATGAGGTATCGGCGATCTTGTGCAATTTACAGCGTATCGAAAACAAACCGCGATCGAAAAATGCAAGTCGCAAATTGGTTGACTTCGTGAACTAAACGTTCCAGAAACACTTAACAAAATATTTTTTCCCATACCTTCTACGTTTAGAGTCCGTTCATTGCCTTTTCCTTCAATGGAGACTTTAAAATGAATTCGCCCTCTTCGTTCCGTGTGATCTGCTCCACAAAGCTTAGGAATAAACTTTTCGCATCTCTTGTGCGCGTTCATTTGACAACCTGTAGCGATGGACAAGAAAATAATTTCATCGGCATTGCATGATGAATAAAATTTCATGATTCCTACAGGAAGCAAATGATTCTTTTAGATGAACAGGATAAAAACTGCTACCTTC
This sequence comes from Astreopora myriophthalma, assembly GCA_014634185.1. Lineage (NCBI taxonomy): Eukaryota > Metazoa > Cnidaria > Anthozoa > Scleractinia > Acroporidae > Astreopora > Astreopora myriophthalma. Next base: position 59,800 of record BLFK01000031.1, read on the forward strand.
GCACTGTATTCCCTGATGTATAAGTCCGTACAACAGCGATCCACAATGATCACAAAATGCGGGGCTCGTGTAGGTGTGAACCTTAAATTTGTGGGGTGATTCCGGATACTAAAGAAGAAAACGAACAAGTTTTAATATAAGTCAGCTTACAATTAGTCCAGACTCTGGACACGATTCGAGAATTTGCTCTAATTACTCTAACCAAAAATCCAACACATGCTTCAAGTGCCAAAGATGCAGTTCCAAAAAATTGACAAACATTTCTATTTATTTTATGCCTACCTCCGCGCCTGTGACTGCTTCGGATCCCGGGCAGGCGAACGAAACAAATTCATGGCAACGTTTATGGACCACAAAAGAGCAGACTACAAGAAAGATCCAGAAGAAGTCACTGTCAGCGTTATTTACAAGTTGAGTCAGTTAGAGCAGTGTGGGCATATTCAGAACTTTCGATATCCACAAAAGGTAAGTAAGTTGCTAGTCTACATGACTTCGAAAATTATAAACCGAACACATACCCTGGCATTGATATCCCTGCGTTCCAACGAAGCCCCTAAAAACAACACGCCACAAGAAAAAAGACAAACGATGTCATTCCGAGTAAACAAAACGCAACAATACGACAAACGATGCGAATATTTTCTACCAAAACATCAAGGCACACAATTCAACAACACATAAACAACAGGTCCGAAGACTTACCAAATAAAGTCCTTGCAGTGGCCGCAGAAAGTTGGCTGCCTCAGAAACCGAGCAATGAACTGGTGATCCTTAACTGCGACCACATTTTTCTGCTTGAAAGCACCGCGTCTGTTAATTCCACGCGTTATTCTTGAGCTTCCAGAGTTGTCCGCCATACTTCGACCCTAATCAAACCATCTGCAGCAACATTCGGCAACCTGAGTGACGTCACAGCCCGTCTTCCTTTTATGGCTGGTGTAAAAAGAGGAGCAATTTTTCGCTTTTCTTTCGGGAATAGATGGCCCGCGTCGGCACTAGTTTTTAGACCCTTTTTTTCTTTCTACCGTCAAAATTTTTGGCGATATAATTTTTGGGAAGGTCTCTAATGTTAGCGTGGGTCGCATTTAGAGAAATTTTCATTTCCAGACTCCAATGATTGACGCTAACAACAATCATCAATCCATCTTAAAGGAAAGGTTAACAAAATTGATTCATTTGCCAAAATTTGGTCGCCTCCGAGGCTGGACTTCGGCTTTGTTGAAGACTGGTGAACAGTTTCAATTCATCTCCTTAGTCAGGGAGCAGATACAGAAAAATGAGCTTCGTTCAAACCCCACCTCCCCCCTCCCCGAAAAGGTTTGGCATGAACGACCTCCAGATGAATGCTGGGTGGTTCGTGAAGTTGACAAGTACCGGTTCCAGACGAAATCTCCTGTTTACACGTACAAATTCTGTAATGTACCTAACAGAAAAAGGCACGGTACTTGAGAGCCCCTTGGAACGGGTACTAGACCGTACGTTTACACGTTGTTTTCTCCGAGACTGATAACGACAGAGCCAGCGATAATTAAACAAAACTGCATCGATTAGTTGTTCATATGCGCTTACACATACAGTACACTGTGCGTATCTCCGACTATCATGGATTTACAAGCACTCTTCTGGTTTCTTCTGAAGAAGAGAACACAAAATTCACGTTTGACAGCGCGAGCGATTCTTCAAAGAAATGCTTCTGAGAGAATGTACCGAATTAGGAGAAAAACAAGGCTTACGGTTCTTCTATTAACAGCCCTTGTATCGCACTTCACAGTCGAAACGAGTTCTTCTCCGCCATTTTTCGCTGAAGAATTTAAGCCTAACACGCGTGTGACGTACACTAAACAACTGACGTGGAGTACTACGGGCTCAGAAATAACGGTAACAGAACGGTACCGAAAGGCTAAAAAAGGGCGAGTGTTTACACGTCAATGTGGGTACGGAACCGTTTTTTATCGGTTCCGTTCCGAAAGGGGTCCATAGCCGCCTATGGACCTTTTTAGGAACGGAACGGATAAGACTGGAACGGGTCAAGTACCGTTTACACGTCAAATTTTGTCGGAGCCGTTCGTCTTTTTATCCGAGCCGTTCCAATTTTTTCGGTCGTGTAAACGGACCTTAAGTGCGCGCACGGGAGAAGAATACGTTTTTTTTCTTCCAAGATTCCCTTGTTCCACGGAAGTTACTAAAACGAGGAATGGGGAATGGGGAATGGGGAATGGGAAATTGAAAAATGGGAAATTGAAATGGGAAAATCGAAAATGGGAAAAAAATAAAAAATAGCCAATTGGATTTTAAAGAATAATTGTTATGAATATGGAATAATTTTTCTCAGCGGCGATTACCCATGCTTTTAAAGCGTTTTGCGCCAAAATTAAAAGCCTGGGAATTCGCGATGATGTGTAGATTTCCGATGTCATTAAAAACCCGGATATTTTATTTGAGTGTTCTATTACCCACAAAAGTTTCATTTTGGTGGAAAAATTTCCCATTTTGCAGAGTTAAAAACAGATTAATTACGGTTTGTTTTGTCAGTTTTCTTCTCCAAGAAATAAATCATATTAAGACCAATTTCTATCGGCTCGTTAACTAGTTACAGAGTTGTTATTTTCCGTTGTAGGTAGTTGAGTAAGAAATAGAGTAATGAAATTTTTCTGCCAGTTTTCTACTCCATGAATACGAGCCGGTACGAGCCATGTAAAACCAATTTTTTTTGGTTCTTTAAGTAGTTGTAGAGTTGTTATTTTCCGTTGTATAGTTGTGAGGCGAATTATCCTCGGGGAAAACATCAGACAAGTGGCGGCAAAGCGAATTTCCAGCTAACAAGGCTTAAAATTTCGTGGCCGACTGTCATTGTTTATCTTGCAGCACACATCAAACAAGAACGTTCGGTACGAACAAAACCGAATAGGATTAATCTCATCTTTCAGCGTGTACTACTCTGAACAAAACTTTTGTACAGGTAAACCAGAAGCGTGACTCATACGCCATAAGATCAGGAACACGAGCTTCGCATCGATAATCTCGAGCCGGAGCGAAAATAAATTATCATAATTAAGACAAACGCGGGAAAGACACGACAAGTTGAGTAAGAGATAGAATAAATCGGTTAAGTAGTGGCAACACTAAATCTTCGACATTAAATTAAAAAAAAGTTATTTCATGTTCGCTTATAATTGCACTTAAATAAAATAAGAGTTTCTAAGCTTAATTAAGGGTATTTCACGTTCATTTCGTTGTACCTTAGTGCGGCATCACTGCACTTGCCGGTTTCATTCAGTTTAGTGATCTTTCAAAGGACTTCTTGAATTTTCTGAATAAAGTCCATCACTGCTAACTCCGAACAACGGAGGAGTCCAAATTTAGTACGCATGTCATTTTAGTTTTTGCTAGAAACAAAGCTTCTACTTATCATGGCGAATTCCTCTTTTAATTTTGGCGCAAAACGCTTTAAAAGCATGGGTAATCGCCGCTGAGAAAAATTATTCCATATTCATAACAATTATTCTTTAAAATCCAATTGGCTATTTTTTATTTTTTTTCCCTTTTTCGATTTTCCCATTTCAATTTCCCATTTTTCAATTTCCCATTCCCCATTCCCCGTTCCGCGTTTTAGTAACATCCCTTGTTCAACTTGCATGCACAGTAGCCAGATGATAATTCTGGATGAAATTAAAACCGTAGACACCGTGTCTTCTAGATGATACGTATTGGATTACAAAGGCATTTGCGCATGTGCATACCAAATACCTAATGAAAAGTATACAGAAGCGGTACCTCTGGACATTTAAGCCTGAGCGACGTACCGTGACGAGTCTCACCGATATTTCGGCCCGCAGATCTCTTATACTTGCCACTTACGGATACCTATCCCTGATAGGCAGTGAGGGATAGAAATGTCGGCCCCTAGACCATATGTGACAGATCCCTTTCATACTTGCAGCTCAATTAGGCCTCAACAAAAGTTTTTGCGCCTAATTCCAGCGTTATTTGTGATTCCGGAATCCAGAAAACGCTGGATAGGCCTAATTAGGCCTAAACAAATGTTTTTAGGCCTAATTCCAGTGTTATTCCAGATTTTGGATTCCGGGTTTTAGGTAAACCCTAATGTATAATTACAGGATTTTTTTTCTTCTATTGTTCATTTGATTCATGTATCCACCTAGATACTTGTTTACTTTAGCACCTTTACTCTGGGTAAAATCTATTTTCATCACGCTTATTGTCTATGCCAGTTAGTTTAACGTGGCAGTGACCAACTCGGAAGCATCTGCTACTTTGGTCACTGCGCACATCTTAATTTCGTTAATTTTCTATCTTTATTTTAATTTTGTTTTATAACTTAATTCTACAAATGTAATGTAAATTCTATGTGAACAGTGCAAAGAAAAGAAATTTAAAAAAAAAAAAATTATAAACCTGCAACCTGCAACCTCCAACCTGCAACTTACGACCTGCAACCTACAAATTACACCCTCCGTGCCAGTGCTAAAAATAAAGTTCAGTTTGGTGACTATAATTTGTATCTCTAATTCATAACAAATTATTATGAGAAAAGTGCATTGCAATTAAATTAGGTAAACAAGATATGTTAAAAAATGGGATTTCTTGCAAAATATTCTTATTCTTTCTTTCCATATTTCATAACACAGGATAAAGATTGTAACTATCTATCCTATGCAAAAGTTAGCGAGAAGCAAGCCAATCAAATTACAGGATTCATGATAGTATATGAGTAGATTTCTACTAAATATATATATTGTGAAGTAGAAGTTTGAGGTCTTCATCAGCTATTAAAATAAAGTGCTCAGTAATTCAACTAGCGCTGTATAATTAGGTTTCAGGAGTTGATTATTTGTACAAAGACATTGATCACTACTCAGTGTTATGCTTCTCACAAAGCAATCATCAGGCAACCGTTTGAACATAACAAATTCAATCCAAGATATTTGAATTAGCAACAATGCATTATTATGTCTTTGTACAAATAATCAACTCCTAAACCAACTCCTTTAACTCCTATGCATATATATCAGTGAACTACTATAACTCCAGTACATATATATAAGTGAAAGGGGACAAAGGGACATTCCATTTTTTTATCTGGCCCCCCTCCCCCTTTCTACGGATGAGCTGATTCATTCATGGCAGTGGACTTTTATGGGAAAACCAATTCCTAACAATCAATTTTATGGGGAAAAAACAGATTCCTGCCAATCAGTTTTATTGATTTCTACCAATCGATTTTGGAGATTTAAGCAGATTCCTAAGAGACTTGTGGAAAAATGGTGCCATACTCCTACTAGTCAAGGAAATGGGTCACTGCCAAGTGTCATTCATATAACTGTTTCCTACCAGTCTAAATACAGGGTTCATACCCTTTTAGGGGTCGAAAATTCAAGGACTTTCAAGGGTACATTTTTTAATTTTTAAAGGCCTCGATGCAGTGCAAAATCAAACCAATGGAATACGTTTTTACCAGTATGTTTTTACTATTTTGTGTCATTACTTCTTTGCAAGAAACATTTTCGTCATATTAGCCACTTGACAATCTGGGTTGGATGCCATGAGCAACAAATTTCAAGGACTTTTCAACACCAAGTGCAATTTTCAAGGCCTTGAAATTTTCAGTTTTGAAATTCAAGGACTTTCAAGGCGCATGTGAATCCTGTAAATAAAAAGCTGCTAAAATTGTCGTCCATAGGGGAGGATCGGAAAATATTTGGAATGTCCCAAATTGTTTTAAAAATTTCAGCGAGGCCTGCAGTCTCAATATTCTGACGAAATGCTGTGTCCAAGCAGGGTCCATTAAATTCTTAGTGAATATAACAGAAAGGAGCAAAAGTTAAATTTCTAACACTTACAATACCATACCCTTAGTAGTTGCATTAATACTATTCACAGCTGTTTGACACACCAGACTTCACACTTGCTATAGCTGTTGTATGTAACCTGTACACATTCACATTATTCCCACTTTTATACATACTGAGCATTGATTAGAGTGGAAAAGTGCCCTTTGAACTAGTGAACAAACTTATCTCACATAATTTGTCTGAAGTTGTAATTACTGGTACATATTTCATTAAAATGAAAATTCTGCAACATATGACTAAATTATTTTCCTTCATTTACAGATAAAATAAACAAAATAAATGAATGACAATTGAAAATCACGATACCAAATTTTCGTGACCACGTGATGCGGAAGTAAGAAATCACAGGCAACCCAGATTAACAATATGGCCTGTGCTTAGTTATCATACCGATTTATAGGGTTTAAATGGGAAAAATGAAATAACGAAAAATTCGCCAAATCGTATCTCATAGAGAAGAAAGTAACTTAACCTTCATTGAGCGAATCGCAAAACCATTGCAGAACGCCTCAGACCAACATAAGGACGCAAGATACGGCATAAGTAGGTTCATGTTAACTACTTTCTTCGCTATGAGCTAGGATTAGGCGATTTTTTTCGTTAGTTCATTTTTCCCAAATAAACCCAATGAATCGGTACGATAACTCAGCACTGGCCATATTGTGAGTTTGAGCTGCCTGCGAAGAAACGTGAAATTTCAAGAACAGCTTTACGTGACAAATATGCAATAAAAAAACTAAGTGGATACAATATTGAATTCGTCGGTTTCAACATCTCTGTTATTGACTTGAAAACATTGTTCGCTTTCTTCTTTCTCTTCTTCGCACTCTTGAATAGCCTGTAAATGGCATACATGTCGCACTCCGCCACTCTCTGTACTAAACTGGCGAGATACGCAAGGTTTCGCCGGCGTTCGCTCTTTGATTACTTCAACGCGAAGTTCGCAGCAGGCTTTTGGCTTTTTACATTGGTCGATCTTCGAAACTTTTGTATACGGCGTTTGGTATTTCATTTTTGTAGGTTGCCATCTTTGTTCAGAGCAAGCATTGACCATAGGAAAGCCTCCGTGAAAACAATAGCCAGCTGAATACGTAGATAAACCAGAACTGAAGCCGTAATAATAATCCTCGTCACAGCTCGTGGTTGTCTTCGCTAACGAACGTGAATGTCCACTGTTCGATGAGGTACTGCTCGCGCATTCTTCACTCTTTTTGCGTTGTCTCTTTGGCTTCCAGTAACAGTAATAGAAACAAAGTCCGAAAACAGTCATTAAAAACAAAATAGTGCTAACCAGTGGTCCGACGAACGAAGGAACATTCATAACTTTTTGCGTGAAGACAAACGTACAACACAATGAGATCTGCAAGAGTCACTTGAACAAGAGTTCAAGGGTGCAACATCACCGTGCAAGGTACGACATCTTCCGCGCTGTCTGTGTTTTTAGCCTCCTGATATTTCAGCCGCTGATATACTTCCGCTGCACCGTGGCCTAAAATACTCGGGTAGTTAATCGATTTTCAACGATTCCGGTTTTAAGAGCTGATCTTCAGCACCTTTTCTGACTTCAATTTTTATGTCACGACTAACTACCGTGGCGTCGAATTCCAGCTTCTAAGCATGGCGTTTCTTTCCCCATTGAGTTAAAAACATTACAAAATTCGCCGCGACGCTTACGTGAGTTGATCTCCTTGTTCAGTCCCATATACCATTGCGGCCTTCGTAGGTCACGTTTTTTTTTTTTTTTTTTTTTTGTTTGTTTTGTTTTGTTGTTTTTTCTTTCTGTGCACGTACGAAATACCACCAGTGAGTCTACGGTACGGATTTTCAGCAATCACCTGGGCCCAGTCGTTCGAAAGGTGGATAGCGCTATCCACTGGATAACTCAGTTGGATTTGCCAGCATTTATCCGCCAGATAGCGTTATCCACCTTTCGAACAACTAGGGTCTGGTGATCACCCTTTTTCGTGTCAGAAGAAAACTACAGCCAACTTAGATGTCCGATCCGCAAAGGGGATTATAAAATACTGTAATATCTCAGTGCTTCTTTATGTGCCAAGCTCGTGCCAAGCAAAGTAAACACTGCCGCTGACAAGCACCGTAGAAAGCCTGAGCTTGGCTCTCTATCCAAATTAAATTCAGTACCAAAAAGAAGATACCGAGGAAAGGCCTCAAAACTAGCTTATTTCTCAAACTAGCAAGACAAGACAAGACAAGACAACTTTATTATATTTTTGCACATGATACAGTAATAATAGACCTGGCACCGCAGGTAGCGAAAGCTAATTGAGGCGGGCCAGGCAAAATAAAATAAATGAAATCTGCTTACCTTTGTTTAAAGGAAAAAGAAACGTATTACAGAAAGGCAAGAGAAGAACTACTTAAGAGAAACTCGTATTGCACTAGCCAGTGGACGTCGACCGGTTTCGATCGCAACAGAAATTACTGCTTCCTCGACTCTGATCACGAAATACTGTACAACAAAATCAGCACTACAAACTCGATAATTACATGGGAAATTTCGAGGGAAAAAAAAAGAACATATTTTCTCCAGTCTCAGTCAAACAGGGATTTATTTTAGCAATAATTAAAAAAAACAAAGTGAAAAAAGTAAATTTATTTATCTTCAGTTACTGAATAACCAGCTACGACAAGTTTAATTAAGTATCGTTTTCGAGAATTATGGTATTGCAGGGCATAGACGGCATTTCGTCCCTAGAGGTGGATTTGAACAATCTGCTGTTGAAAACTGCATTCTTTTTTGTCTATGACAATAGTAGAACTTCTTGCAGGCTTAGTTCCACCTTTCTTCTTTGCTTGCATCTGGTTCTTGGCTGCTGGTGTTTTTCCACCAGATGTGCCCTGTCTTCCACGTTTCGCTGACTGAACGTGACTTTTGGGCCGTTGCTGAACTTTCTTTGGTTTTGCTCTTTTGACACATTTCCCTCCTGTTCCAACGCGCGGGACTGACTGCACTTTTTTTGATGCTGTTGTTACGCGAGCGAATGCGACCGCGGTCGACGTCTTTTTTACTTGTACACGGCGGTTCATCGCTGAATCTACCAAAAAGAAATCAAACGTGTAAAATCACAATTCGTATCAGTATTTTAGCTCTACCGACAGCAGGGTAGCCTGCGGGGGAGGCAAATGGCAGGGGCGTAGCCGGCTTTTCAACTTGTTGAAGGCCTGGCCACTCAAAGCCACGTCATTAAAAAACTTGTTTGTTTTGACGTTTGTAAGTCATGATCGGGTGCTTACCATTCAGCCCAAAAATCCAGATGGAATGATCATTGCATTAAGGTAAGCGATTTTCCGAATTTATTGACCAACCGGATGAGAATGGCGCTTACCATTTACTACCGCGCGAAAATCACGAGAAAGAGCCTGGAAACGGAACGATTCTCACAAATGGTAAGGGAATTTCCCGATACGAATTCCGTTCTGAACGGGAAAAGTGGACTACCCCTGGAGGTTTTCCATTTGACCTCAAACCAAAATTACCGGATTTTTTGGCTAAATGGTAAGCACCCGATATTACCGAAGCCAGTGGGCGGAAAAAAATTGTAGGTAGGGAAAAGATCTCTAGACTGGCCCTGGATGGTAACGAATTGCGAACGCCCTCCTTACGAATTGACTGGTTTGCGTAGGGCACCACAAGGACCATTGGCGGTTATGAGTAACAACCAGGACCAGAGGATTCTGTTGAATCTGCATCTCCACAAGTGCGCTGCTCCAACATTTCTGCCGATGAACTTCAAAGACTGCCAGTACTACCAAGGACGCGTATTACGGTCTTGCTTATGGCTTATGGCGTTGTTGTCAATCAGCTTATCTCGAAGCAAGGAGTTAAAGTACTCTAAAAATAGCGTCAGTCGAAAATGAAAGTTTAGAAAATACGAGTTGTGCCTCCGGAATAATTTGCTACTTTACAAGCACAATATTCCAAAGCCGATTGTAGTTACAAACAGCGTGTCTGAGGTATAGTTCGGTTACCCTGTTGACAACTCTGAAAGTCGGGTTAGTTTGGGTTATACTGAAAAACTCAACGTTCAACAAAGTACCTAACTGATATAATGCAACGGACAGTGAACGAAAAAATAATTGCTCCTACCTTTGGCACAAATATATCGAATACTGACTGTGTTAAACTCAGTCCGTTGGAGGTTTTGATCTGAAAAAAAGTTGGGAGACGAGCTTGTTATTTTCTTGTCGATTGCATTAAAGTGCCTCTGAAATAAAAAAGAATCCGTTTTATTTGCTTGTTCGTGTAGCCTCTTACAGTCAAACCAGGTCAAGCATACACCCCAGGATGCCATTAATAACAGGGATATTTGAAATTTGAATACACAAATAGTTTCGGAATATGACCATTGTGAGAAATACAGGATTGTGTTACAAGCAACCATTGGCAACTTGAGCAGATATATCAAATAAAATATCACCAATTCAGAACACTGAAATAAATTTCTGTTTTGAATGTTAAGCCATTTTTATTTACTGTACTTTAAGTCTTAAATCAGTCCTATTTTACTTTTTTTCCACAACCACTTGGAACCTAACACTATCTTGCTCACAAGCCCGGGGGGGGGGGGGAGTAATCCCTTATATGGGCTATATACGTATGTGCGGCCCCAGAGGGTATGGATTTTTAGCCGTTTTGGTCAGAAATAGAATATCGATTTTAACCACTGCTTTCGGCTCTTGGATTTGTTTTTCTATGCAATGAGTCCAAGTTTGGAACAGACAAGAAAGACCAAGAAACACCACGCGCGAACTGTCTTAACATATCAAAAGTTAACTTAACAATTGCTAGTGCTCAGGGTACGTGTACAATCGCACTTTCAATGGCTTTGACTCCGAAAACGAAGACCCTGCGTCAGCAAAAAGAACTGCCTACCTTTTAACGAGAATTTTCCAGCAGAGAAGGCTTATCGACAGTTAGAATCTATTTTACCTACAAAATACAGTAGACATAAATTATTTATTGACAGAACGCAAGAGTCATTTCCCGTACAGAACGCGTTCTTTGTTATTCTGTCATGCAATCCTAACTATAAATCAAAGGCGGCTAGCGTTCGAATTCTGCCTGCTGTTCCAGAATAATATTCGTGGTAAGTTTACCCGAGGAAACCCTCAAGAATTTCAACAACAAATTAGCTAGCATAGCGAAACAGAGCAGATAAGACGGGCCAGTAGTTCTAGCAGTATAATAGTGGGAAGAAACGCGTGAAGTGTAATGTATTATATTACTAAGCCTTGTTGCTACTTAATGTGAGTTTAACTTGTAATTATTATTTCTACAGTTTTCTGTTTTACAGGGTCTTCGTGAAAACGAAGACCGGGTCTTAGGTCTTAGGTCTTCGTTTTCGAGGGTCTTCGTTTTCGTAACACCCAGGGAACTGAGACCCTTCTGTCAGGTCTGAGCTTCTCGCGTGGCCGCTCGCCGCCGACAGTAGCTTCGCCGTTTCTCGTCCCTTGCTCGGCACTGGACAAAAAAGAGACTGTTTGCAGTCTATTACTCTGGCATGAGCGTTATCATACGGTTACACTTTTTGGTGTCATCCCTTCAGAGATGTATTTGTTACTATTCCTGAAGATTGAATTGTGGAAGTAAACACTGGCGTCTTCTTGCAAACCGAAGTTCCCGCTCAAAATCCGATCACCCATTTCCGTCAGTAAGTAAACGTCATTTACAGCTGAGATGAGATTTTACAGCAATCGAACCCCGATAACATTTACCTCAGTGAGCAGAAAGAAAAGAAAGAAACAACTCACCTCTGCGTAACGTTTTATCACTGAACTGAACAAAACGAAAACAACAACGTTAGTCGCAGCTTTCCCTTCTCATGAATTAACGGGTCGAAATACGTCATAGCGTTTCTGACCAATGAGAAACCCTCAAGCATCAGCAAATTTCAACTGGAAAGCGGTGATGCAATTTCCGCATTTGGAAGCTTTTCATGATCACCTGAGGCATACAAAGGGTTGTCGCAGTGCTTCGGGGGAAGCTTCTAAAAGGTAGCGGTTGCTATGGAATGTTTGATCGCCGCTTCTTAAAATGCTACTGGCAAGCTTACATATTTGATCATTGGCGGGCAAACCCCGAATGCTGACACGAAACTATGACGAGAGCTGAGCCCTTGACGCTGCAATGATAGTTGTTGGACAGTCCCTGAGAAGCAAATGGAGCCGGGACGAATTAAAGAGAATCAAGAGCTCCTGTGGAACATTCAGTCAAAGTTCCATGCAGGTCACCGCCATCAGTGATCGAGACTGACGTGCCGCTAAGGACGCACAAGCATTGTGGCTGTGGCTGGCTGACACACCATAAATCGCGCGGCGGTACACAGCACCATATAGCAGGCATATTACAAGCGTATCAATCGATTTGAGAATCAATTTTGAATCACTTGTCGGCGTAGGAGAAATGATCTCATGCCTTAGAAGAGAGAGAATTGATCAAAGATCATTTTTCCCTTTTGGTATTAATTTTGAAAGCTCCTGATGCTCGCTGACTCGTTCACATTTGTAAGCGTCTTCAGTCGCAACCAATTTTGGCTGTTGGTCTGAGGCGTTTTAGTGTACTGTACATCGGCGCGGGAAAGAGATCGCAAAGATCAGTGGTGTAAACAAAAATCTTTTTTACCGTAGAGTAAAACTGTATCCCAGCAGAAAAAATCTTAGCAATTTTCTAACACGCTGCACTGGCACTTGCTGACGAGAGTCCCCTCTCCTTTCTGCTTTCTCAAACATAGGTTGTAACGCTATTCTCCTATACATTACGTGACATAACAACTGGCCAATTCCAAGAAACGTTGCACTCCAATGAGTGATTTCTGGGAAAAGTTGTTTTCCAGCATCAGGTGTGATGCACATTATTAAAACAACTGGAAGGAGAAGACTCCCTCAAAAACGATCTCAAACGACCCGAAAAATATATTACATTCAAACCTTATGCAGTCTACTCATTTTGTGTCATTTATGAGATAGGGGCACAGAAAAAGTTGGTCTACTACACTTGGAAACTGCAAGGTTTCATTTCAAATCACTGAAACAAGTTTATGTAAACCTATCTAAATTTTTCAGACTTCAAGGATTCAGTTTCGCGGCTGCGGCAAATGCCGCGGCTTTGAAGTCCGACCCCTACCATATAAAATTGACTGTGAAATTCATCCAACTCCACGTTAGTCTCATTTTCATAGCCTCGACTCTTTTGAAGATAGCTTTTTCTGTTCCCCGCTTGCCCATAAATGAACCAAAAAGATTAGACTGCGGAATAATTAAGGTTGAAGGTAATTTATATCACGCCTAAATCCCGTAGCGTTGAATTCCACCTCCTAATGACGTGACATTTTTTTCCGATAAGTTCAAAATGTTATAAAACATTGAGGTACTGCGGAAACGCTTGCTTGTTTGCTTCCTCACTCAGCTGAGTTTCTGCAAGTTGCTGATCTCTTTGATCGGCCCCATATATCATTTAGCCTTCCTACATCACATTTTTCGGGGTGCACAGGCACATCACTGTAATGTTAACGAGGCGTTGTTATCATTAACTGGTTTTTAATCAGGAACGAATCAGGCAACAACACAACAGACACACGAGAGCACATGGAATGAATAATCAAGAACCCGCGGACTTATGGGAAAGCCTTATTAAATAGCTTAAAATATTAAGTGTTTTCTCGTTTGGTGGTTTTTATAGCAGGTAAAGGTTCGGCACTACTAACGTTAACTGAGCGAGATGAAAATCCCTTGTTTAGATGACGCCTCACAGGCAAAAGGCGTTCGCGCACCGCAGATTACGTCATTCTTCGGTATGCATTATAAGGAAAAATACTGCCGTACAACTGTTGAGTTTAGGCATGCCACTAATCATTGGGTTATGAGTAGAACAAATAGGAGAAACAGATTAAACCAGCCAAGATTTCCTCCATCCACGTATCCTCTTCAGCACGAGCTGCCCGACCTGCCTGCAAACCATCCCCTCTTCGTTTGTTCAGAGGTGGGCGATACCCAATTTGTCGAGTCAACTCTTCAAGGCATTCTCCTTCTACGGCTTTATGCCTCTTTTCAGCGACATACTTGAACCTCAGCTGAGATCCTTTATTCTGCCGAAATTCTGAGGCAACCACTTTGCTAATTGCCTGGTTCGATCCACGCGATTTGTGCCGCTGGAGCCTTCCTTTGACGTCTTCGGTTCGCCCCATATATAAGTAGTCCACTGTCTTCTTCCTAGGCATCTTTTCGCCTATGGCATAAATTCCCGGCAAATCCGTGGGTAATGATCCCACCGCCTTGTACTTTACCCATCGTTTATTCCGTAGTTTATTACAAGTTTGTTTGCCTTTCATCTGATTGAAGGAAAAAAAATAATAAAAAGTCAGTGTCATTCGCGGCGCCGTCAAAAACCGCTGTAACCTCGTTGAGTACAGAGTAGCAAGAAAGGGCTAAAACTAGAGTAGTTGTGTGCGATTTTGGCGGACTTTGAACCTCTACAACCTCGCTACTGAAAATCCGCCTCTTTGTAGCGGCGTTACAGCAATTCGAAGTTGGCCAAAATCTTACGTACTCACTTTAATTAAGCCGTATATGTCCCCCAACCAAGGTGGCCTCATTAACCATAAAAAGGCAGGGTGCGACAAAAATTTTATGATTCACTTGTCCTTCGGACAAGCATCAGGAAGAAGTTGGTTGTCCGAAGCCCAAAAACAAAAAAATAAAAGTCTCAGGGGCTTGGGCCTGATATAAATCCAAATGGGCTAGGTTACAAAGTCTTTCACGGCCGGAACACACACGGAAACAAAGCGTGGCTTCAAAGCGTTGAAATAGACCATTTTACAGTTCTATGCTCAGTGACCAGGCCTTTGAATAAAAGCGAGGCTGGAGTTGACCCTGTTTTGATACAAACCTCACTTCTTTTCTTATGTAAATCATTCTGTTCTTATGCTAACTAGTCCTATTTACATAAGAAAAGCAGTGAGGTTTGTATCAAAACAAGGTCAACTCCAGCCTCGCTTTTATTCAAAGGCCTGGTAACTGAGCACAGAACTGTAAAATGGTCTATTTGTTGGAGTGTTTAGCCTTCTTTTGTAAAATAAGAACCTTCATTTTTTCATGAATGGATAAATTTATATCTTGGCAAAGGCTCGTACCAGTTTTCGTTTGTTTTATTATTTGTGGGCAAAGAGAAATGTGCTTGTACCTCGGTCAAGTCGTGTCAAAGATTTACTCGTCCGAATCAAATTTCAACTTGTCTCGGGAAATCGGACAGAGGTTTTGTCGCACCCTGAAAGGTCCATTGACTAAAGGCGTTATTTCACGTCGTTGTTCCGTTAGCATAATGCCGCAAGTGTCGACCAGGCTTTATTCTTTTACAATGATAGGGAAGGAAATACATGAATCAGTTCCTCGAAACAAGTCAGCGTATAAAACAAGAGGTTTAAAAAAACCTCAACGATTCGTACCCAAATGGATCACCCTGCAGTGAGTAGATATGATACATCTATCAGAACTAGCAAAGAAAATATTCGCTGAAATTAAAACTCAAGTCTGATCAGGTCACTTAGTGACTTCTCAAATACAATGGAAATACGCCGTAGCCTCAAGGCTTCACCATTCAAGTTCTAAATGAAATACGGCTAAAGCAGGGGATTTTACCAGTGCACAAACACCTATAGAGACGATTCGCTTGCTCATTCGGTTGATAATGAAATAATTTTAATTTGCCGCGTCTGCAAATATTCGCTCTACTCTTCGTTATAACCCGTCTCCTGTCTTCTTAAAAATTGAGACAAGATGTCTATGCTTCAAGGATAATCCTATTGGACGTCAATCACAAGGCATTTCCGTAATTTCCCCCAGCTTCAGGCAAGCCCAAGTTTGTCATTTCCGCGGTCAACATTAGTTTGAGTCGGCGCACTAAAGGACGTTTACCTGTAGATAGTATTGAAGTATTGATTCGATGAACGAAGGGGTATTTCCCTCACAAAATGAAAGTCCAGTGCACAGGGCATTTTTACAGTTTCCTTGGTCAAATGAAAATGTTGAACCAGCAGCCGTTTAAAGGTCTCGCTCTTTTTTCAAAATAATAGCTACTAATATTCAACAAAATCGATCAAATTCGCAAAAAAGCTATTAGATCATAGATATAACGAAAAGGAAATCAGTAAAGTATAAAGCGTGTTGACGGTTTCCTCGTCTTTGGGTTGAGATACAGCGATAAAAGTTTCGGTACCAAGCAAAGCGAGATATCATTGCGAGAAGACAAGAACATCATGACTTCAGCCGTAAATACTTTGACTCACATCAGATTTCAACTCGGTTATGCTCACGTAAGATTGGCCAACAACATTCAAACTGTTCTCTCGCGTATACAAACGATGCGGAAGAAATTCATGTGCATTTCTGACTTTAAATCCCGGTGGCTATGGCTTTCAATAAGGAGGAACTCTAAAAACTGCTAAGGTTACAAAATTCAACGAGGCCTACAATCTTTACACATTATTAATTTAATTTGCCTTCTACTACTTTCTCGCGTCGTTTATATAGTGCCACTCCGGGTCAAGTTCTAAAATTGGACGGCGATTCATTTATATTTGCCACAGAAACAAGAATCAAGGCGGTAAACTTACCTTCACAATTACTAACCACAGTCTTTCTTCGAGCAAAGGAGTGATTTGAAGTTGCATTAACGTTGCGTTTGGTAAGTAATTTGAATTTGCCACGTCTACGGTTTGCTGACACAATCGCTATTCTTGGTTATTCTACGTTATTGCCCGTCTTCTTGACCAATCAGACAAGATGTTTATAGCTTAAGGATAATCCTATTGGACGTCAGTCACAAGGTATTTCCCCTAGATTTGGGCATGCGCGAGCTTGTCATTTTCGGACTGATTGACGTTTACTTCCTGTTGATTCGATCAACGAAGGGACATTCCCCCACAAAATGAAAGTGCATGCACGGCACATTTTTACAATTCCCTCGACATCCATCGACATAGACTTTTCTCATTTGGTTTGAATTTCCCGCTCTCGTTCTTTTGGAAAATGAAAACTACTAAATGTAAACAAAATCAAACTCACAAAAGAGCCAGCATGGTTAGCTATAGTCAAGATTTGATCATAGATGTACAAACTGAAAGAAACTCAGTAGAGCGTGTTGCTTCCTTACCTTTTGTTTGAAATATACAAGTTTCGCTACCAATCAAAGCCGGCCTCAATCGAGATCTACGAGAAGAAAAGAAAGTTAATCTACAATAGCATCGTCAAAATCAGAGGTCAACTCGTTATGCGTACGTATAACGACCGAGTATACAAATGATGTGGAAAAAATTCTGGTGCCTACACTTATGTCATATAACTTTCGTTGTGTGTTTACGGCAGACATCGTTGTACATTTCTGACTTTGAACCCCGATGGTCATGGCTTTTGAGTACGGAAGAACGCCGAAAACCTGTCAACACAAAATTCGGCTTTGTCTACAATCTTTAGGCACTATTAACTTGTGTTGCCCTCTAGTTTCTCGCGTCGGTTATATGGCACTGGGTTTCAAGAATGAATGGCGACTAATTATTTGCCACAGAAACAAGAATCAAGGCGGTGAACTTACCTTGTAGATCCGCAGTCTTCCTTCTATCAAAAGTGTGATTTGAATTAGGCGCCGTAAGTTGTTACTGTCCCTATGACGTAAAATATATTTCCGCTTCAACCCTATTTCTGACCAATCAGGATAGGACGTCAGGACATAGAACCTCCTTCCCTTTGTCTACTTGTTCCATCTATTATTGCATATTGCAATAGCATGATGGTGCAATATTTCCTCTCTCGGGAAGGTTTATATTCTTTGAGGTTATCGTGCCCCCTCCTTTTTGCTCCCAGAAAATGCAACGTCGACGATTCAATCTGACAACGAACCAAAATCTGAAACACAAGCCACTTTGCACTGTCCATGAAACCATAGTTAGTAGAGTCTACTCTGCTCAATGTCACGATAAGTCACGCAAGCTGACCACTTCCATTCTCACAAATATCTTTAAATTCCCTCGATTGTCTGAGTGGTGTTGTCTTGAGAATTTACTATTAAGTACGTCAGCTGTGGTCTTTGCCTTGCCATGACCTCTGGCGAGAAGTGTTTTTCAATCGGTCAGTATAAAACGTGGACTGCGGACTGCGGACCCGGACTGCGGACCGGGTATAAAACGCGGACTAGGTATAAAACGCAGACTGCGGACCGGGTATAAAACGCGGACCAGGTATAAAACGCGGACTGCAGATTAGGTACTGGCCCAGATACGGATTTAAAAAACAAGGCCTTGGGTCCTCTTACTCCGTGTCGAAATATTGCATTTTAGGCATAAACTTCAACTCTTCGTATATATGAAAGTCCTTTGACTGTTGATGTCGTAGTTCGAGCCAGGATGGCCGGATGGATTCAACACAATGAAGAGTGTTTTCGCTCGTCACGCAACGCAATCTTTACTCCCAATTGTAAGTATGCTTGGGAGGCGAAAGATGAAGTCGGTAATGTGTACGCGTAAATCAGGACATGTACTATAAC
>BLFK01000031.1:79426-96736 GCA_014634185.1 Astreopora myriophthalma
GGGAGGGGGGGGGAGGGCTAAAGACGAAACCGTAAGCCAAATTTGGGGGTGGGGAGAGAGGATCAACATCAAATCATAGCAGTCCTCTTGCTCCACACAGTGTTGTGAGATTGTATAAAGAGCTACATAATTGTCATCTAGTCAACGTCTTACATTTTCTAGTATGTTTATATTATCGCAATGAAGGTGGCTGTCTGCTTGCTCTAAAAGAGAAAAAAGTGAAGGTAATTCTTCAAAGAAAACTGTCTAGCTTCTCTCCATCTGCCATTTTGCTGGTTGCATTACGCATGCTCTGTGGCAGTTGTCAATTGTCCAGATAGGAATGCGCATTCATAAGATATTCGTTATGTGCTCATGTTCTATTTATCTGCCATGGATCACAACATAAATAATTGGGATTCAAAACGTATCGATGTACAGCATAGTTCGTAATGTATATTTGTTATATTCTCAACATAAATTTATTTTTAGTCTCAATTCCAATATTAATTATTGATAGTCTGTTACGGATATTATCATCTCTGTCTACATTTATATATTTATCTTTCTG
Organism: Astreopora myriophthalma; assembly: GCA_014634185.1. NCBI lineage: Eukaryota > Metazoa > Cnidaria > Anthozoa > Scleractinia > Acroporidae > Astreopora > Astreopora myriophthalma. Next base: position 79,977 of record BLFK01000031.1, read on the forward strand.
TCATAGATGGCATTCCATACCAGGCGTCCAGTTTATTCTTAAAAAAGAATGACATTGTTAATGATCAGTCCATCCACTTTATAATATTGTTGATATTCAGCCCTGCAGACTAAGGCAGCAGAATTAACAGGGAAAGATGCAGCGCTCTTTGTCGCCAGTGGAACTATGGGGAATCTGGTATCAGGTATAACTTGAACCTTTTAGCATAATTTTGATCGCAATGTCGACTGAATTGCAAAGCAAAAACACAGCAGGAACTCTTTACTCAATCCGCCACCAAGTCTGTTCAATACAAAAAGACAGTGTTGTTTACAAACTGTCCCCTGCATGGCTTAACAACGAAAACAATAACATGTGTGGAATGAGTAGGGTGCTCTTTGTCTTTTAAAGTGATGGCACACTGCACAGGACGAGGAGAAGAGATATTAGTGGGAGACAAGGCTCATATCACATTGTGGGAACAAGGAGGAGTTGCCCAGGTCTGTAGGGTGTGAAAAAAATTTAAAGTGTCGTCCAAAATGTTTCTCACTGCCTGAGTCTCACTGCAAGTTAATGCCTGCTTAGGCAGCAGTAATCATTTTTCATACAAGGCTGTCTTGGGATCTCAAGTCTTTTACAAGCTTAAAAATGACAAGCTCAGAAAAATTTCTTGTCTCACAGTCATTGATTCATCTTTCACTACTTTGCTGTTTTACTTTGATAATGTGGGGTTTCTGATAATGTTCACAAAACGTCCATGAAAGATTGTTGGAAAATTGGAGGTAGAGAGGAATTTTTCATAGAAAAATGTGAAACCAAACTGTTATTTCTGAAAAGATGCAAGATATGGTCCAAAAATCACTGGGGAGGGAGGGGTCAAAACTAAGAGACCTCCCATGGAAGGGCATAGGTATTAAAAAGGACAACACGTTCATTCCTGTGTACTGAACATAGCTATATACTGACTTGCTGTCAGTGGCAAATGTACAGAATTCCTTTTCATCTTTTAGGTAGCTGGAGTACACCCTCGGCAGGTACATACCAATCCAGATGGGACTTTAGACTTGGCTGATATAACAGAGAAAGTGCGCTCACAAGGTGATGCTCATCAACCCATCACTCGCTTGATTTGCATTGAGCAAACTCACAATGCTACTGGAGGTAGGGTGCTGTCACTGGACTACTTACAGAAGGTAAATAGGCTTCCTGGAATCGTTTTGGTACAATTTGTCCCTCAACCCTGATAGACAGACAGATGAGAGAAACAAAAACCAAACAGTTTGTTACTCCCATGATGTGTGGCTCTTGCATGGTGGCAAGTTATCTATTTTGTTTATTTATTTAGAAGCTCACAGTGCAGATTGCCGCACGGAACATGGCAGGGTTACTGCTACAGTAAATAGCCAAGTACTGCAGTCTCGTGTTGTATGGATGCTTTACAGAAAGACGACTACTCTTTATTAAGAGTGTGGGTTCGTCAACATCCCACAGAGTTTATGAACAAGCTCTGTGAGGCAGGCTCTACGGTTTTTCCTTTTATGGGAAGACTTGAAAGTGTAACCACTGGCAGATGTCATAACAAAGACAGCACTTTGTTTTACGACTCTTTGACTGTTGGTCAGATGGGAGATTTGAACCTATGGCAGTTAGGCCTAGTTTATACATAGAATTTCAGGTGAAAAAAATCAAGACAAATTTAATGCAAGGAATTAAGTTCATCTGAATAGCTACATATAAAACCATCTGCCATAATTAAATTTATCCAGACATTGTATCCATGTGGCCCAGATCTGAGATGGATACAGCATCTGAGTATCGACATCTCACGAAGTTAATAGGAATTAAATTTGTCTCAATTAAATTTGACATATAAACTAGGCCTTGGGCTAGCATGTAATTTGTCCTCATCCTTACTTACTTTGCGAGAACTTCCATTCTCCCTTTACAATTATATAAGATCTGTTCTTTAAAAATAATTTTCAACAGGTGCAAACATTGGCCACAGACCTTGGTTTGAAGGTACACATGGATGGAGCGAGACTGTTCAATGCTGCAGCAGCCCTTGATGTCCCTGTTTCACAGATCACCCAGCACGTTGATTCAGTTACTTTCTGCCTTTCAAAGGTACAGTATGTGTTTAATAATAGAGGTTTGCCTGATAGTTATTGGCAATCAAATGGGGTTACAGCAAGAGTTCATGTTGATACTAAGTCACCAATTAACTAGGTTTTCTAAAGGGCCATCCCCCTGGGCCTTGGACATTTCAGACCAAGACACATGATTTTCCCCAGGACATTTTCAGAACTGATTGCTAGTTACCCCCCTTTCAAGCTAACTTTGTCAACCTAGAATCTGTCAGGAAATTTCACATTCAGCTATTGACAACTAAGTTCAAGTTTTTCTTTTAGGGTCTTGGTGCCCCTGTTGGCTCTATAGTTGCTGGAGAGAAAGATTTCATTTGGAGGTATTCTGCTTGATAATAGCAGTGGCTTCCTAACAAGACAAGTACTACTATCTCAATAAATTATACCATTGAAAGAGTGACTTCATTAACGCTACACCGTGCCTGCCTGCTTACTGTTAATTTTATATTTAATTTTGAACGTCCAATTTTGTACAGTGGACAACATTGCATCATTTACTGTTCAGTTCAAAGCCCGTTCAGAGTGGTTGAGGCCTTCATAATATTGTTTGTTTATGAAAAACAGGTGTTGGCGACATAGGAAGGTTCTAGGGGGAGCCATGCGGCAGGCTGGTGTCTTAGCAGCAGCAGGGATATATGCATTGGACCACATTGCTCCCAAATTACACCAGGATCATGCAAATGCACAAATTCTGGCCAAAGGTTAGTTGAAGCAACGTAACATGATGTTCAAAATGTCTTTTCTGCAGCTGGAGTGTTTTGCAATTACCCAACCTTGATAGCACTTTGTCAGAGCAAGTTAACACAGGGTTAGTCTAACCTTGCTTCAAACAACTTGGCACAGATTTTAATTATAAATCAAGAAGTGTGATGTGCCCACACACCTCCTTTTGCTTCCAGGCCAGCAGACATTTTGGCAAACCAAGATTCAGTTTTGAATTTTCGGATGGGCACTACATCAGGACAATTATATCTCAATGTGGTTTTTGCCAACAGGAATTAAGGACATGGAAGGTCTTGGCCTCGAAATAGACATGGAAAGCATTGAAACCAACATGGTGTATTTCAACATTTACAACCACGAAGTATCGGCCGAAGACCTAGTGAAGTACATGCTCAAAGTCTCTAGCAGTGATCCCATAGCTGTGAAGATGCTAACTGCTGGGAAGAATCGAATAAGGCTTGTACTTCATCACCAAGTGACCGAGGCTGACGTTCGGAAGACTTTACAAAAGATGAGAGTCATTTTAAATTCCTAGCTCATGAGACCGTGGCAGATGTGACAGGACAAGGGCCGTATCTGAATACTAAAGACGAACTGTTTTATAATGCATTGGGCAATGAGAATAGCACATCATCTGAAGGAAGAAACTGCTGACCAAGCATCATACTTGAAATCATTACAAGATTGTCTTTCAACGAAAAGAAACAAAAATAGGCTGCCAAGGACTGCATGCGGCTACCTTGGATATTTATGGTAAACGAAATATAGGGATACTTGCAGACACCCCCTCGTATATTTCTCTTTCTCAGTTCCCGCCCTGCACTATCTTGAATAATTGTGACGTATTAGGGTTTTGGCTCAAACGTCTTTTGCATTCATAATTGACCTTCAATCAGGCTTCCAAACTCGGATCACTCCAAAAAGATGTTGCCATTCATTTCCAGCCACCAAGTTCACATACTTCAGCTGTACCCCAACATAGCATTTCCATACTAAACTCTGTAATTTTGCTGAATAACTTGAGTACAGGATATCACACAACCCTGATAGTACTGGGTGCCAACACAGCTGGTTTTTTTGGCATAGCTTTTCCGTGAGACCTTTCAGCGTTAGCAAAGTCCACATAAATTTAATGTGTACACTTGGCGTTTGCAAATTATCAAACGCCCAACCCTGACAGTGTGGCTGCTAACTCACCTGGGAATAAAGTGGCATCAAAGCTCAAGCACATGACAGATCAATGACAGGTCAGAGGTCATCACTAGTTGCTAAGACTGATGCTCTGATTGGCCACGAAGAGTATCTCAAAATTAGGCTCACAAACTGTACTAAAACCACACAAATATTAATATTTGGGGTTACCGACAGAGTTATGCAATAGACAGTTATAGCAATAGTGGCTGTGCCTCTTCAAGGCAGGTAGCCACTAAAAACAATCAAAAACACCAGGAAAAGGCTCTTGAGTTGGTGTTTGTCAGTTCACATCAACCACCCCTCTGGCTCAAAAGAACCTAAGTTCCAACATAACGCTTTGGTTACACCATCTTGGGTAAACATTATTTCCCTGGTGTAACTTGCCCTTGGTAAAACACCTGGGAATTGTTGGTAATGTTTGTGGGTAATGAAATGTTACACTTACCCAACCTGGGGAATTTTGATTAGAGACGTTTAGATTGTTATGCAAGTATGACCGTGACTACAAATCTCCATACTAAACATTCACGTTAGTTTTGTGGCTCAAAATACATGCCCAGATGGGAAAGCTCTTAATATACATTACTTTCTAGTAGGCTAATACAATGTACTGCAGTTTACACATGCTTCATCACAAGACAGGAGAACAATGCATTCAATAAACCATATCAAATTTATGACTTGCTTTCTGGTTTGATCCATTTCCTTGTTATCCCGACATCATATTACTTTTTTCACTAAAAAGCATTGCAAAATAGCTTTCCAGTAACTACAGTTTTTGCACCAACACTGGTTTACACAGGTACTGTGGGACTGCTTGCATCAACATTATACACTCTAATAAGGTGAGAAGCCTTTATTAGCTTGGTCTTCTACTGAAAGTTTGTCGGTATCACACACAACAACATTCTCAATGATAACAAGCTGTTTTATTCTTCAGCAATACTACATTTTTCTCTGAGAAGAGCTGTCTTCTGATCATCCCACATCAACGAAGCAAGCAACATGAAAAATAAAGGAAAGAATAAAATATATAAATTGCTGCCAACCAAGCAGGCGTAAACATCATCCACTCAGAAGAAAAATATGTAGTGTGCATGGCAGCAGAGTTTTCCTCAGATACGTATTTCAGGGTTGCCACAGCTTCTCAGCTGGCAACAGCTACTATGGACAGAAACTGAGAACTAGGGCACAACCATATGACAAGATTACTACATGACAAGCAACCCAGACTTTGCACCCATTTTTAACAGTTATGTAAGAAAAAATGTACATGTGCACACTTTTTTAGATGGTTTTAGGGGGCAATGGAAAGGTTCACTTCAATTTACATATATAATTATTTTTTGGTTTGGAAATCAAAATAATGAAAAGTGAACTATAAAGGCAAAGTAGTTACAGGCCTCACTTGAATCTACATTTCTTATAAAAAGAATGCTACTGAAGGACAGCATCCAAAGACAAATTTCATCGAGTCACAATAGAATGGCTGAGAGAAAAAACACTTGAAGTGACTTTGTTTACTGCATTTGCTAATTTTTCAAAATTGCAGCCAAAATAATTTCACACGATAAACTGCAATTAAATTATTAAACTACCTATCACAAGTGGTGTGAAGAAAATAATGAAGGAAGAGAAAAAAATGGGGAACACTTTTTTTTTTGACGGGGGAGGGGGATATGAAGATAAAGGGTAACAAAATGTGGGGACTTCTTTTCACCCCATTGCTCTAATTTTGGCACACACCATGGGGAAGTTCACTCTGTAATTTTAGTGCAGTTGATTCAAAGGAAATTGGCCATGATTTTGTGAAATGACCCAAACCATGCAAAAGACAACCTCGGATGCTTTTACACAGAGCCTTTCAATTGGAAATTACTGTCCCATAAATTGTTACTTAACTACCCTTAAAACATGACAAGCAGCATTTTGATGTTAACCCTATAACTGCCAATAGCAACTTGAAAGACTTTACTCTGGCTGACCCCACAAGGTTTCAATCACCAATGGAGGTCTCTTGGGAAATGAAGGGGTTAAATAATAGGAGCAGGCTTCCCTGGACAACAGGGGCCATGCCAATGACTAGCAGTTGCACGGTATTGACAAATTAACAACTCACCTAATCTTCATCCTCGTCCTCACCATCTGAGCCTCCAGCCTGGCCCTTCCTCATTTTCTTTCTCTTCACGCGACCTGGACGCCCTCCACCATATGGTGAATTAAGAGAGAAGTCAATGTGCTTCTGAGAGTCCAAACGCACAATGTATGATGGTACATTGACAAGCTGTGTGCGCACACTGATGATAAAAATGGAAAATAATACCTCAGTGGTCTTCAGGGCTCGAGCAACTTTTCCTGATACCACACAGCTGTTTATAACCTTTAATTTCACTGGATCGGTTTAGGATGCAGCTCTATTGTTTTTAGGGTTAGGGTTCATTGTTTCTGTTGTCTCTTTGAATGCTTCTATTGTTTTCTGAGCCAATCACATGGGCTGTTGTAATAGCTGCACACTGACCCAACTTTTCACCCTACTAGCCCACATACAATGCTGGTTACAAATCAACTTGATTTGGGCACCAAACAATCTGATTACCACAGCAACATCTCTTACCAGAACTACTCTCACCTACACAATCTTTGTTTATCAAGTCTGATCAACAGAAGACTCGTTTTTAATTTGCCAGCTGTTGGCGACCACACAAAGCCTTTTTTTACTTATCATCTAAGACAGTTAATTTGGCAACAAAGCCAAAAAAAGCCTGAGAAATCCAGTTACATTTCTGTACCAGAAGTGCCTTTCAGAAAAGGAGAAACCCTTCTATACTACTTACATTGTAACGTACGGCCCGTGTCGGAATTTATACTTTTCCCCAACTTGTTGAAAATTCCCCTGAATCGTCCCTGCCCTTGAAGAAAATTCTTCTTTTTCGTTCATAACAGCCTTACCGTATGTGCCTTTGCCTGATGAGGACTCGAGCATGGTGAATACTCTTTGCCAAACCGAGCTTGAACACTTGTGTTTGAAGACGCCTCTCCAAGAAATCTTCGATTCGAAGACCCAGCACGAAATCGAGCTTCATTCGGTTCTCATCCAGCACGCCAATGCGCACGAGTCGTCGCAAAAGAGCATTGCCTTCGAACAACCTTCGTGGGTCTTTCTCTTCGAGGGTCAACAGCTCTCGAGCAGCCTTACGAATCTTGGCCAAGGTATATTTTACACGCCAAACTTCACGCTTGTTGCGAAGGCCATAATCTCCGATAATCTTCAACTCTTGATTCAGGCGCTCTTTCTCGAAGGGACGCCTTGGAGTCGTGTAGGTTTTACTACACACCGTCTTCGGCATCTCGCTGAAGACAAAATGGCGATGGAAAGGAAGAAAACGCGCGCCCGCAAAGCATTTCACCACTTTCACCACGTGGAGAGGCAATTGTGTATTGACATACCCCCTCTAGACCGAGTCAGCACCAGACCCCTCTCTCAGCTAAGGGCTGACTTTTCAGGTCAGTACGCGGCTTTTACAACAGCCCATGCGATTGGCTCAGAAAACAATAGAAGCATTCAAAGGAACAACAGAAAGAATGAACCCTAATCCAAAAAGCAATAGAGCTGCGTCCGAACCAGATCCAATGAAATTAGAGGTTGTAAACAGCTGCGTGGTATCCAACTTTTGCTCACAGCTGTCAGCTGTCGTCTGTGATATTTCTTCTGCACGCCCTGCTTACGCCACGTAAAAAATCGCATACAACTCTCGCTACTGAACGCAGACTGTGCTTACGATTGTAGTAGAGTTTTAGAAAACAAAATTGAAAAATGACAAATTCGTGCAAAAATGTAGCACAATTGCACTGTTGTCAAAGGCGGTTCACAAAATAAAAGCGGTCAAATTGTTTCTCTGTTAAAGTTTTTGCTTCCGTATAGAAGTAAACAGATAAATAAAAACCCGGTTGTCTTCGAATCAGCCGTCTCTAAGGCTGTGCAAGTTTTACTCGTCAGCTTTATCAATTTTGATAGAAGATTGTATTGTTGTTGTTTTCGTCTTTTTATCATTTTCAGAAAACACGCATGCGCAAAGTTCCTGTACTCCAATGCGTACGAAAATAGTGTGTGGCTTCATAGCTCAGTTGGTAGAGCATCGCACCGGTATCGCGGAGGTCACGGGTTCGAATCCCGTTGAAGCTCTGATTTTTTCAGGCTTCTCCTTTCCAATTGCTTAAATTGGAAAATTAACTGCGATGATCATTCTTCACTTTCATCTACAACCGCAGTTCACATATGAATTATTTCATATATACTTCACAGTATGCGTACCGTATGAAAGAAACAATGACCACATTCTCAACTGAAATATATAATCGCTCGAGGTCTTAATGAAAGTGGAGCGTTTTCCTTTTTGGTGCTCTTCTAAACGTGTACCAAACTCATGTTTGGTCTGCCCAATGTACACATGATCACAGTCATTGCATGGAATAGAATAAACAGCGTCCGTTCGTTGTTCCTTTAGTACAGGATCCCTAGGTTCTGACTAGCGTCTGAATTTTAACGTGGCTACACTCTTGATAGGTTTTGTAAGCCCCTTGATATACAGGATAACGGCAAAAAAGCAGTACACGGGTTTTCGTCCCCAAAAGGAGTAACTCGTGGTTTTAAACGGTTACCGTCCGGAGAAACGTCTTTGGGTAGTCGCTTCTTGGCTTTGTAATCACTGGAAGATGTCAGACATTCATCCCTCGTGAGAAAGGTTCCAGCCACGCAGCTGGATACAAATTGTATTATTATTATTGTTACTTTCTTTTAATGGAAAGAATGCAGGGAGACGCTAGGTAGGAGGTCAGATAGACAAGTTAAAAAAAAAGAGAGATTCCTTATTAAGCCTCGTTTGGAAGCAGAGGCAAGTTACACAGAAATTACTTGTCGACCTAAAAGTCAGAACACAACTACAGGTGGCAGCCATCACAAACAATAGCCACTAATAAACTTTGAATGTAAAACATGTTTGTTACCAGTTAACTAACCGATCTCCAGTTCTCTTGGTTAAAAATGTCTCCCTTCCTATGATCTAGACGTTGAATATTTGGTTGCTCATTGACGCCGAAAATGGCCGTTGACATAGGAGATGCCTTCGCATTTTTGTCGGGTGAACTCTCCGAAACCAGTTCGAAGTTTGGTGGCCGTTTTCGCTGTGTTATCGTTATACTTGATTTGGCACGGTAAGAAGGAACAAAATCTGAAAACATTTGGACACTTAACGTTTTAGATTATTTTAAATGGGAAAACGTGAATTCTGTGGAGGACATTTAACGGTAACGGGTATCTGCTCCACTGACATGTTCTTTGAAATATATCGTACTTGTTAAAAATTAAAAAGCGAAAGAAAACTGGCTGAACTTGACGATCTCCTGATGATGACGATGAAGTCAAGTGACATGGCCGTCAATATGAAAGGTCACATAATTATATGACATGATCAGTACTGAGTGACGGACTTACGATTGACAAGCCAGTGACGCGCTCATTTTTGTCATTTTTCAGCAAAGTGAAGCAAAGTGTTATATAAATATATATGTTATATATATTTCTTAGAAGTGGGAAATGTGGAGATGGAGGAGCCTACTTCAGTAATCCTGAGTGGTGTACGAGTAAGGGCATTTATCGAGAACACAATGCATAGTGTATGTTCGAGGCTCTCTTGCCACAGATGCTGCTTTCTCTGTTAGCTTAGTTTTATTTAGCCTATCACGTTTCCTGGACAAACTGAAAGAAACAGGAATTTGAAACTCAGGTCTCCTTGGCAAACGTGATGTGCACAGAGTTGTGCAGGAAATAAGGGAGACGACTGAAATGCGTCGTTCCCATCGTGCCTGCACCCGTGGTTTCCCGCTCTTTCGTGAAAATAGGCCAGTGCCTGAAACGGGGCAGGTTCTATTGCATAATATCTCTTATGACCAATCAAAACTGGCGAGCTATAGTGTTATTATAGAAACACTATTTAAACAATTGATAATTTTTTTCTTGTACAGGCTTCCTTTCATTGTTGAAATGCTGTCAAATACGTAATGAAGCCAATCCCGCTTGTCTAAGAAATGCGTTCTCCGACGTTGTGCTTGTGGTTGTGTACAATCACCCTTTCTACTCGAGCATCCCCGCTCTTACTGCGCTGTACAAGAATGCATTTCCCACGATAGTGTTTTGCGGGCCAAGCAAGGCTGAAAACCACACAGTCGAGGCTCTTTACATTCACAAGGGATACTTCGCTTACGTATGCATGTCACGTGCTATAGAAATATATCCTGGATACTCTGGGTATTTGCTGATTAACGATGACGTAATGCTGAATTATTGGAATTTAGTTGATTTGAGACGCGACCGAATATGGGAAGGACCCAAGGAGCCGATTAACTTTCAGAACTACAGTCTACGCGCAAAATGGTATTGGTGGAACAGCACTTGGGGAATGGAGACTTGCCAAAGAGCTTACAACGAAATCTGGGCAATGCGGGAAGCCGATCTGGAGGAGTGGCTGCCAGAAGTGATTGAGGAACATCGAGATGAACGAGCACGTGCACAAACGGTTGTGTCGAACACGAAAGCTGCGGTGGATCATTTGCAAAAGAACGGAAATGGGAAATTTTACTGCTATCATGGTCGCTCTGATATATTCTACATTCCTGGAAAATTCGCGGAAACGTTTAGAATGTTATCTTACGTCTTCTACAAGCATGGGTCTTTCTTAGAAATTGCCGTACCCACGATATGTCGTATGCTTGACGGAGAAGATAATTTTCAGTATATCCGTGGGATATACTTACCGGGAAGAATCGGGGAACCCCCCGTTAGAAAGGCACAGCACTTTTGGGAAGTGTACGACAAGAAGCTTGCGTTTATTCATCCATTCAAACTCAATTATGAGAGGGACGGTAAATTGAATTCAGTTTTACTACGAAGCTTTCTCGTTGAGTATAGTAACACACTAAGTGACTGTGAACCAAATACGCCATCTTGCTGATGTAAATTACGGCCCCCTAGTTTTATTCCCTTGAGGAAGGGGCCAGAAGTCATTACTCGCCCAAATATGGGCCTATTATAATTCAGTAAGGGCATCAAATTTTGTCCCCAGGAGGGACAACTTGTGCTAGGAATAATAAGTAGTTAGCAAAATGGTCTACTGATCGTTTTCACATGACGTCATGGCGGCCATATTGGTGCACCTAAACAAAGAAACGGCGGCCATTTTAGTGTCCCAAAAAAAATCCTTGGGTAATTGAACTTCATTTTTATGCAAATATTTCCTTTTTTTTTTTCAGTAAATCAATATGGCCGCTGGTCACGTGAGTGAAAACGATCTGTTGGAGTTGTTGTAAAATGAATTTGGTAAAATCAAACCCAAACAACGCACGTTCGATTTATCGTATTTAGACGAGACCCTGAGGCTTTTACAGCAATTTCGAAACTTACTCTTGTTGACTCGCTGTCACATAGTTGTCAAGAATAATTTCAATACATGCAAAGGATTAAAGCTTCGTTTCATATATCGAACGTGGGCTATTCAGATCAAAAGTAAAGCCAAATTACTTTGGCCAATGATAGCAAATAGAGAACACAGATAAGCCAATTAAAATTCACTGCTTGAAACCAAGAAGCCAAAACGTGTAACGGCCTTTTAGCGCGCTAAAATGCAGTGAACTACATCTACATTGATACTCGGCAAAGGTTGCCCATCACGCTAAGAAAATTAAAATAAAAACTGACGGATCGCACCACCCCACTCCAACCAAGGGCACGGAGGGGCCCCCGCCACGAGAGACCGTCGGACCAGTAGACGTACCTCGCGACGAACCGGCTCGACCACGATGAACTTTTTAAAAGTTGTTCAAAGCTTGATGACGCTAATACTGGCTAATTAATTATTTACCATAAAAACATTTTCAAAACGCAGCAGCAGTTTTCAGCAGCTTGCCTCGTTAGTCAAGTGAACATCGACGTAAACGAGAAGCAACTGATCCGGGTTCAACACGTTTACTCTACTGAAATTTCTTTCCTGGCTTTGTGTTTAGTACCAAGTAGATTTTACTTTATGTCAATTGAAGTAAAAGGTGATACGCGGTATAATCTTTTGTTTCTGTCACCACCAAGCCTCGCTTTCAACGTGTAATCACATGCAGGATTACATCAATGTATTAACAAAGCAGTGCAGATGAAGAGAATTCCCATGTGAAATATAGGAGAGCTGTTACGGGTCAGGGTTTGAAAAGAATTCTTCAGAAGTGAGGCTTGGTGGTGAAATTTATCACTCCGACGTATCATGAATGAAGCCCATTTAGCCTATCGTCAGTTTGAGATATGGAAACGGGTGCCAACCCACAACCAGCTGTTGGAACCAAATGAGGCTATCTTGTTTTGAAATACCTTCGTGCGCCGAACACAGCTGTCTTATGATTGGCTATTATAAAAGCACCCGCGAAAACCCCCGCTGGATGAAAAGATTCGAGACGGGGTTTAACTCAGAGTTAATATGGAAGATGGGGGCTCTTGATTTAAATTAATGTCTTCGTGGTCAACAAATTTACGAGGGCTTAGAGGAATATTTTATCAGTTTTATTACGAACTTCTACAAAGAGTAAGCACAACTGAATGGCATGCATTACACTTTATTCATTAACAATTCCTGGTTTAAAATACGAATAAAAAGCAGATTCCGTATCATTTCACTGAATTCTTTCATGTTCCCTGATAAAATTCGTGTTGCATGTATTGGCTCTAAGTACTAATTCTATAGAGTGCGGTCAATATATCCATAAAACGTTATGGCAACTAATAAATAACAAATAAAGCAAACTACATTATGTTGCAGTCAGCGCTGTTTCGTTTCTGTTTTAATCTCCGCCTTTCCGCCAACCTTTTTCTTCTTTTCGACAGTCTGGCTTTCCAAGGCTGTCTATCTTTTGCCATCCTTTTGTAAATTAAAGTTTGAAGTACCTGTAGAAAAACTTCCTGAACCCTGTGTTCCACTTTTGCCGAGATTTCCATGTATTCTCCTTCCAGACGACAAAGAGTCGCAAACGCTTCGTGCGCTTGACTGGGGCTAACCTTGCGGTCGTTCACATCGACGTCCAACTTGTTACCGACCAACACAACGGGGACGGACTCACTGCCGTTCGCTCGCAGCTCTGAGATTTCGTTCATGGTGTGTACTGCTTCTTTGAAAGAAGCCATGTCGTCCAAGGCGTACACGACTATGAATCCGTGGCTCGAAGTCAATGCTAGCTTTCTCATGACGGGAAACGCATACGATCCTGCTGTGTCCACGACGCAGATTGTCAAATAACTGCCGTCGACGTTTAGTCTGTGAATGTAATAATCACCCACCGTTGGCAAATGATCTTCGTTGAACGTTTGGCCGAGAAAGGATCTCAAAAGCGTCGTTTTACCGACGCCTGCGCTCCCCAGAAGAGCGATGCAAAAGTCCACTTGCGGAATCGTCGAGAGCGAGGCCATTGTAGACGAGGCTTTCTGGCGTACGAGTCCACCGATGATGATACGATCACCAGCAAAAATACCTACTTCTTGGATCCGCTTCTTTTTAAGATCGATTTGCTCTGCGTTCAGATACAACTTCTGGACTGGAGCTGTCTTGCTAGCAGACTTCTATATTTGAACAGCTGTTAGGTAAGCGCTTTTCCTTAAGATGAACAGGGATTCGAAATTCAACAAAGCAATGACAGTGCACGTTCTCAGGGGAAATCATTTTCACGCACTTTTATGGTGATCTGCTTCATCAAAATTCATCACGTCTCCGGAAACATGCAAAAGAATTCGCCGCCAATTGTTTAAATTTCTGCGCAAGTATCAACTGCTCTCGCGTTCGATATTAACCTCAGTTTTTTGCACTTACGTGGCGTGTTAAACCTCTTACTTAAAGAGATCAAAGTCAAAACGACAAAAACAAACTCACTTTTTAGATATATTGATAAAGTAGTGTTCACCAGATTTCTGATAAATTGTTGGAGTTTAATTGCCCAATTTATTTAGCAGACTCAAAATTGAAAACCACCTTTGCACAGTGTGTAAGTCATACGACCTGGTATATTTCCACAATGTGAGCCTCAAAGTGAAGGCATCAATAAGCGGCACCAAAACAAAACCCTGTTTCAAAGTTTTCATTTGAATCATAATCTCGTTTAACTGGGGATTTCTTTCGCAGTTTGCAACTGTGTTGCCAGTAACAACGTCAGAGGAATTAAAGAGCTCGGTTCTACAACTTTCTTTCGATAGCCGTGTTTTTCGTTTCATTCACAGTTGACTTACTCCCAAGTTATATAACAAGGATTGGCCCGAGTTTTGCAAAGAAGGTGATCATGTCAATAAAATTCCTGGACTGGAAAAACAAAATTGTTATTCGCACGTGTTCTCTGAAATATATTTTGCTGGTAAATAACCGTCTTTATGCGCTTAGCCCTTAATTGGCACTTTTGCCTCCTGTGCGGGTTGCCGTTTAGCCATTGGAAGTTAGAGAAATGTCCTTTAAAGGTCAAACTACAGTTTGTTTTCACATTAATTTATCTACTCGTATCTTTCCTATTTTAAATTGTGATTTTTTTTTTCCGTAGATAGTGGAATAACTGTGTGTCGCTGTGTAGGACTAGGCCACATGCGCAGGCGCGGTAACGTTTTGATCATTAGTATCTTTTGATAGGACAAAAAACACTAATTAACAACAAGTTAATCCCTCAAATTTTTCATTTCAGTGATAATTTGATTTCGAAGCTCATTGGCTGCGGTTCAGCACGGACAAGTAACAGAATTAATCACGCAGTTTCACACGAAATTCGGCATGTTTCGGTGCAAGCTATTTTAAGCGATTTACATGAATACCTGCTGGCTGCATCCTTAATTTCACTGGAATCATCTGTAAGCTGTAGTGTGGCTACAAAAAGAATGGTGAATAGGCTATTTCCGAGTCACTTCAGCGTCTTTTTTAAAGCGAGCCCAAGTGCAAAGCCTTTGGTAATAAGTTTTCTTTCATATGAAAAGTAAAACTAATTACCATAAAAATGTTGTATGCTCTGGGACTCGCTTTCAAAAAGCCCGAGGCCAAGATAAACTCGGAAATGGACGGGCTCTACCTCAGACAACAAGCCGAGCAAATGCCCTGCGAACTTGGTGATTTCAAATAAATCGAGCCTGTGAGATAGCCTCGCGCAAGATACCCGTAAAAATTGACTTGAATGACTTTTTTAAGACGATTGTTCTTTTGACGACAAATTGCCACACCCCTGGAAAATTGTTTGGACTGTCGAGTCTATTGCTTCATTGGCCAATAACCGGTGAGGGTACGAGTGTTTGCCGAATGGCTTGTGGCATGACCTGCGGAGTGGCATAATTATGCGGAATGTAATATATGCAGAGTGACTCGAAGAACTAAATTAACCCCAATAACAGACCAGGTAGTGGACAGAGGAGCACAATGTTCCACTGCATAGCCGCATTTCCACCAAATTTAGAATCAGACAGCCATAATTTGATCAACAGTTCAGAGAATAGTCTCTAAATCATTTCTAAATAGTCTTCTTCCTCTCACATGCAACGATCATTTAAAGAATGGCACGCCTCGATAGAAATCTTGTCGTGAAAAAATTGCGAAACATTGGGAAACAACATTTTCTGTGGAAGCAGCGACCAAGGAACACAAGACATTGATATCGACAGCAAAAGGTGCAATGTGTCTCCCTTCCGACCCTGCGGCTGAAGTAGAAACTCATAAAAAAATATCGGTGTTTGGCACGGATATCTAATCCCACAATAATGAGGAAATGAATGCAGAAAAAGAGAATTAGTCAACAATCATGAAACCGGAGAAACTGTGACATATGTTGGAATTAGAGTCGTTAATTTTATCAATCAAGTGCTGAAATTTAGCAACAGTGTTTAAATAATTCAATTCTTTCTTTTTCAAGTTTTGCTTCCCGTACTGGAAGTCACGTCTCTCTGTGGTGTGAACTAACCGAACAAAACAATATTATTCAAATTATTCTTATTTACTCAACCTGTTTCCGAATATTTGACCGACACCAGGATGCTTGCGGCTACACGAGGAACAGCGCCGACTTTGCTGATTAAAAAAAAAAGAAAGGAAGAAATAGCTTTGCAGATCTTTCTAACATTTAAGTTCCATTGAAATATTTAAGCCTAACACTCGTAATGTCCTAAACCGCAATTCATCTCTCACCTCAGTGGAGAGTTTTCGCGTAAATTCGCGCATTTTCTCTCTGATCAATATTTGATTGGAAGGAACAAATACAAGTCAACACGACTCGTGGTCAAGTTCTGGATATTGGTTGCAAGGTAAAAGCATTGGTCGAACATATAGGATCCACATTGATAACCACGATTATTCTTGGGGGAACCCGAAGTATCGGTGATATGGAATGTTTGGAATCGATATACGCCAGCTCTTGATGAGTCGGCAAGATCATACGCTATAGCCGTGCCGCTGCCACACTCCCTTAAGGCTGGTTTTCACTAGCGACGGAGTCGGAGTCGGAGTCGTAGTCGGAGTCGTAAGAGCGCTTATGACCCAGTGAAAATCAAAGATCGGAGTCGTAAGCGGAGTCATAAGCTCGACGGAATCGGAGTCGCAAGGATCAGAACGGTTCCATTTTCTTCCGACTCCGCTTCCGACTACGTCGCTTACGATCTAGTGAAAACTGCGTTGTCGGAGT
>BLFK01000031.1:97669-114481 GCA_014634185.1 Astreopora myriophthalma
GCATGCCATTAAAATATCATCATTAAACGGCTATTTACAGCTGTCAGGTCTCAATGAATCTCGATCCTGAATTTCTTGTGGAATTTCCAAAATTATGCCTCGCGGAAGTATTGCGTGACGTTAAATTTTGGCCAGATTCGTGGGCAAAAAAATCGATCTGGTACATGGATTTTCCTATCAAAACAATTATTACAGCCAAAAGTATCATTTTATCTTAGCTTTTACCGAGAATCTAGCTTGGGTAAATGAAACGGCAAATTGCGAGAGCGTCTTGAAAACAAGGTACATACGCTAATTGATTGACATTTTGACCCACCATGTTGCGAGTAGTTCTCACGGTAAATTTAGGTATAAAAGTTCGATTCTGTGACAGATCTACGTAAAATAGTCTTTTGTGTCCCACAGATATCCGAGCGATATAATATATCCAATGTATAATTCAATTTCAGCGAGAAACGACCATTTTTTTCTTGCCAATTGCAAGTGAAGTGGTTTTAGTTTGACTTGTTTACCTAATGCACGCAACCACCTATCAGCTTTAAAGTAAAGACCGAAAAACATTTTATGGAAAACTCAGTGAGTAATACATGGGTTTACCTATCGAAGCTATTATTCCAGCCAAAAGTTTCATTTTATCTTAGCTTTTACCGAGAAAGTAGCTTGGGTAAACGAAACGGCAAAATGCGAGGGCGTCTTGAAAACAAGGCACTTACGCTAATTGCTGTCGTTTTGGCCCGCCATTTTTCGAGTATTATCACGGTAAATCAATATCTGGAAGTACTTCTTACCTTAATCTCAGTTATCTCGGGAAATTGAAGCACAACATTATTGGATAAACAACCGCATTTGCGAGACTCTCATTCAACTGTCAGGTAACAGGTTATTTTGACTACCGCTTATGAACACAGGATGCCCAATATTCGCCGTAAAGGGCAATTCCCCCGGGGGGGGGGGGGGATACTGCCTATAAAGCCGGTTACAGACGAGCAAGTTTTCTGTGACAAGTTTGGACTTGACAAGTTTTATTTGCTCGTGTGTAAAGACGAACTTGTCAATTTTTTCCTTGACAAGTGCACTTGTCAAAGAAAAACTTGACACATTGCAGAACTTGCTCGTCTGAACGGTTCGACAAGGAAAACTTGTCAAGAAAATTGAGAAATATTGCGGGCCCTCAGCGGTGTTCTTGTTTTGCTAGCCGTAATGGCGGATAACATGGCCAGGAAAAACACGGTTCGTTGGACCGATTCTGCTAAATCACTTCTCGAATACCTAAGATCAAGAGAAAACTTGGGGAATACCAAAGTGGATTCCTACAGGGACCGAAACAAGAAAAAGCCACCTCCGATTCGTATGTCTCTTCGAGTGCTCATCTTGTAACAAGTTTAACAGAGCGAGGACTTTCCGACGTCCAAGATGGCGACTCCACAACACAACACTATTCCCGCCAACGAGGCTGTGACGTAACCATATTGTCACACACCTTGCAAAAGTAAAGCACAACCCAGGCCACAAGCCAGCAACCTTCTTTCTCTCGTCAAATAAGCATGAGCCATGATCAAAAAAAGAAAATGGTGCCCTGTGTTTTTGTTTTCCGTCCTCCGCTGCGTAATTGTATTTCTGGCTACAGTTAAAACTTGTCAAAGAAAACTTGTTAATTCGTTCTCAGCAGCAAATAAAACTTGTCAAGGCAAAACTTGTCAAAGAAAATTTGTTGTTCATACACATGAGCATATGAACATTGTCAATGACACTTGTCACAGAAAACTTGCTCGTCTGTAACCGGCTTAATGGCCTATACGGGGAGGCTCCGCCCGAAAGGGGTACCTTTTTCACGCTTCAGATATATGAAAGGGTAGGGATTTCACGAGTCGAAGTATATGAAAGGCTAGGGAAATCTGTCAGTTAGGTATTTAAAAGGGCCTTTCATTATTTTCCAGTAGAAGGTATACGAAAGGGGTACCATTGTCAATGGAAGGTAGACGAAAGGGGTACCTTTTCTTCCAAAAATGGTGTATAAAAGGGTAAGGGGTCAGACCTCGGGGCGGAGTCTCCCGGTATTAATTTTTTTTAGTACCTTCCCCGAGCGCAATTCGCGCGTTTTTGTACGTTCGCTCGCCGTGAAGTGTTATTCAAGTTATGCTGAGGAGGCCATTCTCACAGATCAGACATACTACCGGTCATCCCTGTACAGGTACACCTGTGCATTTGCAGTAGAATTACGCAATCCCGCACCCTAGTGCTCACGGTCAGTTGCTTAGTGAAACGTGTTGAGACTAACATCCAGTTTTTTAAGAGATGTCTAGCTGTACACCGGATGTTACCAGATTAGTGTAATTATAGTTAGTTAAAATTAAAATACATGGCTTCGTGTGGATTTGCCGAAATTGTTGGAGGAGTTTGTGGATGCAGCTCTGACAGTCCTTTGAACGTACAATGTGTGATGATCGGAAGCTGTACGAAAGACATCCAAGGCCACCTTGGAACGCACCGTGTATTTGGGGATTCACTCTTAGATTGTGAAGCAAAACTCGTACTCGCTCGAGCAGGTAAGAAAGTTCATACTTTATATTTGCTTGGCCAAATGTGTAGACAACTCTCCTCCTGCATTCAAAATATAAATAGCGCATCCCGAGTTCAAGACGAGAGGTATGAATGTGAGCAAGTATAACCGTTTTTCACTCTTCCGGGAAGGCGTTGACGCATTATGATCTCTGGTTGGCAATCAGGCGCTGATGAGATTTTCTAGGCCACGGCAGGGCTTTTTTGTTCGTACATATAAAGTAAACTTAACCAGCTGTAGCATGCTCGGTTATGACCATCTCGTTCGAATTTTCGTTTTGTTGGGAAAGGTTTTCATCAAACTTTCCCACGATTGGAATTCCTTGTCAAGTGTATCTGTCAGTACTTGCCGCAGGTCACGCATTAAGCGCGGTTGTCACGCATGAACTCGAAAAGTCTTCAAATGCAAGCTAGCCTGAAATGTGTCTAGTATGCGTGACCTGAAAAGTTCGGGGGGAACTTTTCAAGTCAAGTTGTCAGGTGTATCTGCCAGTACTTGCCGAAGGTCGCGCATTAAGCGCGACTGTCACGCATGAACCGTCGAAAAGTCTGCAATTGCAAGCTAGCCTGAAGTGAGTCTAGTATACGTGACCTTTAATAGGTATACTCCTAAGGCAGTAAAAACTATACTAGGAGTTTGTTTGAAAAAAAAAATATATATATATATTAATTAATAATATTAAATAAATGACCCAAAAAGTTCGGGGGGATGGGAAGGGGTCAGTAACAAAACCTGACCCTGGCGACATTTCGTACTTCCCTTAACCCTGGAGGCCGGAATTAAAAGTTAAAAAATCTAAAAACAGACAACAACGTAGGTTAGATGTAAGAGTATCCACCCACCCCACTGCTCTCCCCAACCAGCTTTTCCCAGGAAATGCAAGGTCGACAGGTTGTCATTACTTGTGTCCTAGTTTCAATCTGCATTTCATGTCTTTGAACGAATATGTCGGGCAAATCCATTAAGTTGAACGAATTTGGTAAAACCCTTCGAAGTAGAGGAGGGGGCAAAGACATCTGTGTTGAGATACGAAAGATACAATTTCAGGTAATAAAGGCAGCCTGGGTGTCGTCATGACTAGGCTATGCATCGTAGTGTCATGGAACAGCTGGGCGATGGATGAATCTTCATTTTCAGCTCTCATACAGAGGCAAATCTTTCACTTCACCAAATTGAATTCACTAGACAAGAAAGTTCTGTCGCACCAAAACACTAACGAGATTATTACTTTCTTGCAAATCTGATATTGGGCCATCACCTCACCTTCTTTTCCTACTTGGCTTTGGAAAGTCTAGTGCGGTAGGTTTAGTATTATATTATCATCTTGCAGGAGTATTTGATATCGACCAAAGTCATCTTCAATTGACTATTTGCCCAAGGCACCGTGATCTGTTTGGGATAAGGTGGAGATCCAATAAAAAGAACTGTGCTGCTCCGAGTTCATGGTGTTCACACTTAAGCACAGCGGTCAAAGGAGAACGCGGCATTACCCTGTCCCAGTCCAGGCAGTTATTCCTCACCACTGGTGTGTTAGTTCCTGTAGCGTCCCGTAAGTTATTAAAATAATAAAATGCATTCTTTTATGGGAACATCTCTAGCAATTATAATTGTTGATCAATAATTTATGTTTCAGTAATGTTTACTCATGGTCCCTTTAAACCGAGTCCATCGGCATATATTTGGCATAAACTGGAAGAAATTATAGCGCGGCTTTTGCCGGAAACGGGGTAGGAAGATTCTAACAACCACAATCATTATCAAAGCTAAAATCTAACCCTTTTATGCCTAGAAATATGCAGGCAATGCCGAAAGAAGCTCGGTGACGAGCTTTTGGAAGTGCCACTTAAAGCTGAAGAAACGGAGGCATCGGCAACAACTACAAAAGCCGCCTCTGAGCTAACCGTGGAAATTCAAGAAGGAACTCGATATCCAGATACAGAACATATCATAGCTGAGTTGAGTACGACGTATGATGCAGCCAATAAGGTATTTGCCGATCGTCATAATCAGAAGTTAGGTAATTTCCGAGACAAAATAAGAGTGATGGCGAGCAAAATTATTTCTTTGAGGGCCTATTCATATGATTAGTCAATTACACATAGAAGCAATTTGTGACTTTTCCGCAATTGTAGCAAGTTATTCATATTCAATTGTAAGCAACAAAGGTCAGCTTCTTGAGAGAGTCAACAGTTAACTTTTTGTTTTCTGGTTTTCCAGGGCGTCTCAAATGACGGGAACGTGGAAGAATTAGGTGATGGAATCCTTCACCTTCAACTTGAAGAAACCAGCATCTATCAACCAGATTTCCAAGATTCAGACAGCAGTAGCAGTACTGACTCTTCAAATGGCACACACGATAGTAGCGATAGCATTGTCTCTAGGCGTGTGAAACTCAACGAATTTCTCTGGTCTTGCGACGCACCAACGGTAGGGCCATCCAAAAAAAGATGGACTGAGACGAGTGCGCGCACTAAAAAAGTTCACATCTCAAAAGCGAAAGCCCTGGTGGTGGCTGGACTGGACGTTATAGCACCAGGAGATGCGGGCCCCCTGTGGGAAGCACTAAGAGATTCGGGTACAGTTGAGAAAGAGTTTGGAATTGCTAAAGAGTCGCCTGAAGAGCAGAAATACCTCAGTGCCTTAGCGGAATCTTACCTGAATGCTTCTTGCTGGGAAACGCGGCGGCAAGTACTGTCTATAATGGCAGATCTCGTATCGTTTAAGCGCATCCAGCATTATATACCTGGCTTGACTGAGTACAGATTCAAGATAGCGAGGCAACATGCGCTGCAGCATGGGCGTGGCGGTGAGGTCGCAACAGTGAAGAGCCCCAGGCTTCGCGTAGAAATGACGCAACTAGACCATTTCTTGGCTTATATCACCAGTCCACATGTTACCCAAGACCTCCCATTTGGCCAGCGTTATCTTCGCCTCTCCTCAGGTCAAGTTCTTGAGACTCCAAATGTGATACGCACCATGATATCAAGCAGAATAGTAAGACAGTATCAGGCGTACTGTGAGGAAAGTGGGTTTAAGCCGTTTGGAGTTGCCACAATGCTGCGCATCCTGTCTTCCTGTTCTGCTACTGTAAGGAGGTCGCTTCAAGGTCTTGATTATACTGCTGCAGCAGGTGCAAAGGGCTTTGATGACTTGTGCATTCTCATAGAACGTTTGGAAGAGAGGGGACTGTCAAAAGAAACTGCAAAAACCTGGGAAAGATCACTGAAAGAAGGCAAACAGTACCTCAAATCGGATTATAAGGTAAACTGCTCCCATTTATGAAAACCTATATTGTGACTCCCTCCCCCCCTAACTTCTCCTCCATCTCACGCGAAAAGTAACAGTTTTTATCAGCCTAGTACGTCAAGTGAATGGATTTTCATTTGTGTTACCACAATTGATCATCTGGCACTAACAAAATACAAAGTACGCACATATGTTTTGTCACTTGTATGCGAAGGAGAAAATAAACACACTTCAATTAACGAAATAAGGCAATACAACTTTCTTGAAAGCGCTGAAAGGAGAAATGAAAAACAGAAACCATTTATTTTCAATTTTTCCGAAAAATAAAATAAATTAATTTTCTAGGTCCACGTCTCAGAGAGCTCTGCTGTTGCCGATCACTGTGTTTCTTATGCGTTGAGTGATGTCACCGAGAGTCAGTTGAGGGCAGAATGTCAACATACACACAACCAGAGTTGCTCACAGTGTGAAGATCTCCGAAACGTCATGGAGAGCATTCAGAGTTACTTATCTAACGAGGCCCAACTGCCAGAGAACGACTTAGAAGATTTCCTATATACCTTTAGGCAATCTGAGGAGGCTATTACATCGTGGAAAGCGCACCAGCTTAGAAGCGTTCAGCAGGATCGTGCGAGGACAGAATGTCTGAATCTACTTGACGAGACCTCTGTCCTCATTACCCAAGACTGGGCAATGAAATTTTTACCCACAAAGTATCGTGAATCGCAATCTGATTGGTTCGGTAAACGGGGACTCTCCTGGCATATAAGTATGGTGGCCCGCAAAGTTGACGGAAAACTTCAAAGCCAAGCATTTGTCCATATCATTGAGAGCTGCTTGCAAGATACCTCCGCAGTTGTGCGCATCCTCGAGCATACCTTGCGTACACTCAAAAATGAACATCCAGAGATTACCTCTGCCTTCCTCCGCCAGGACAACGCTGGATGTTATCACAACTCAGCGTTGTTGGCAACATGCAACCTCATGAAGATGAAAACCGGAGTCAGTGTTCACCGAGTCGACTTCAGCGACCCTCAGGGCGGAAAGGGAGCTTGCGATAGGAAGGCGGCCACTATAAAGGCCCACGTCAGAAGACACATCAATGAGGGTCATAATGTACAGAATTCCAGTGAATTTAAAGAGGCTATATTGTCTAATGGGGGAATAAACGGCGTACGGGTTGTCCTTGTTGATACGGGTACTGAAGGAAAGTGTGTTATCCCTCAAGTAAAGTTACCAGGAGTAAGTTTTTTAAACAACTTCAAATACAGCGAACATGGTGTTACTGTCTGGAAGGCATATGAAGTAGGACGTGGGAAACTCATCAACCAAAGCCAAGTTGAAGGTACGCAAACTTGTGTGCTCGGGCATTTCTTTAAAAAATGAGACGCTTGAATCTAGATACACGAAGAAGATTTTTAAATTGATTTTATCATTCATGTCCTGTTTTATGAAAAGCAATTTGTTGTAGAATGCCAGCAGAAGGATAAGGTAACCTTTAACGAAGTGGCTTGCGATAAGGTTGCTCACCTTACGCCCACAGTTTGTTTAAGTCAGTAGCCAAACACGTGCAAGTCTAAATTTGGATTCTTTCTTCTCAATATCTTAGATGATCCTGGACCGATAGCGGTGGCCGCCAGTTATGGTTTGCGGGGCTTTAATTAGGTCACATTTTCTTTACAGCGACAACACCTAAAAATAAACGATCACTTGCCGCTTCAACGTGCTTCCCGCGATTGTATAATTTAATTTGTACTTCAACTGTTATTATGGATGTCACATGAGTTAAACTGACAAATTAATTTCGAATCAGTTTGGCCTATGAAAACTCGCCTCGCTATACAACTTGTAAGTTACATAATGTGAGGCATCTTGTTATATGATCTTAAAATATAATCGAGTGTGCTCAGATGCGCTCACTCCTCGTGAATTATGTGCTGTCAGTGTATCACCAGTATCCCTGACAATAATGTACCTGTACCTTGCAGTTTCAAATTACCTGGAATGTTGCTGTTTTAAAGGAGAGTTCTCCCCAGGAGACTTTGTTTCTGTTTCGCAAGAAAGTTCAAAGAAAGCTGTGCAAGTGGGGGATGAGCAGCCAACATTGCAGGATAGATCTTCAGGTGAGCTTCTTACTTGTCCAAATGAGGGGTGTGTTAGCATGTATCAGCGTCACTCCAGTCTGGAGAAGCACCTGTCATTTGGGCAGTGTAAGATGATGCCTGAGAGATACACTCTCTTTGACTTAGCGAAAACAAAATATCATGCTCGTTTAGTTGAGGGAACCAGTGTGGCCATCTCCGCTGTAATTGGGCAACTGGACGACACCCCTGAAAGTACCGACACTTTACCGGAGGGCTGGGCCTTGAAGACAACAAGAAAGGCCACTCGATTTAGTGATACCCAGCGTAGATACCTAGAGGAAAAATTTAACCTTGGCCAGGCAACCGGGCAAAAACAGGACCCCAGTACTGTAGCTCGAGATATGAGATTCGCTAAGAAAATGGATGGTTCGAAACTTTTTCATAGCGAAGAGTACCTCAGTCCACAGCAGGTACAGTCCTATTTCTCCAGAATTGCAGCAAAGTCACGTCAGTGTGATATTACGGAGCTCGATATCGCAGCTTCGCAAGAGCAGCAAATGCTGGATGCCACAAGACAAGTCGTACTTGACCAAGTACAGCTGCTCCATCCGATAGTGTATGATAACTTGGATATTTGTGCCATGTACAAAGGAAATCGCCTCAAACAGCTGAGCATTTCCATGCTGATCACAATATGTGACTATTTTGACATACCAACAGCAGGATTTAATCAAAAACGTAAAGCCGAGTACATTGCAGCTCTGAATGAACTTGTTCTCACTTGTGAATGCTGTAAGTGACCTAAGTGCACCACATTGATACACCAAACATGGGATGTATCTATATCTCCCTGACAAAACAACACTCATATTTTGTACAAATTTTTAATTCGAGCACCACGCATGATAATGTTAGTGTTTTTTTCATTTATATATTTAGTGGATTCCTTGCTTCTGGCCACTCGAAGGACTGCTCCTGTCAATATCCTGAATTCAGTTCAACGAGAATTGTTTTATCATTTGTCAGAAATATTTAGTTACTGACTGGATATAGCCATCAGTTGATTTGGTATCACGTCTAAATATAGCCCTTACATAAAGACTGTCCCATAGTCCGAATACCATTTATCTTGGATTTTTGTACAATTTGCTTTCATGGTGGCGCAGACTTGACTGCACCATGGCATGAATCCAGGGGATCTCCCTCGCCTCGCTTGTACATAGTAATTTATTTAATGGATTTTTTGTAAACAGTTACTTTCATGGTCGAGGGGACTTGGCTGTGGCATGGCTCCCGGGGTCTTCCTCACCTCATTTGTTATTTTAATTTCGACTTGCATTTAAGTGCTTGTAGTTATACTTAGTACAATTGTTCTTTGTTATTTAACTCTTTTGCGTTATTTAAGATAATTTTAACTGTATTGATTAAAAGTATTCTTTTTATCAGCAACCCTTTGGTCGCTGTGTAACAAAATGATTGCGGAAATTAATAACAGTCCTGGGGCTTAATAGTGGACGGGGATGGCAGTAAAAGTTTTAAACAAAATCTTCACAAATCGTTTAACCAGCAATGATGAAACGGGGTTCCTCGTATGTTTTTCAAATTAACGATAACCGCCTTGGACCGCTTATAGTATATACGAATGATGAACACTTTCTACCTAGCGATCAGGTAAGGCCTCAAACATACCATTTTCTTGTTTTCAATCAGTTCCGATGCTGCTGAGCGGAACAGATGTAATTGCTATTTGCAATCCGCGTATAACTGTGTGATCCAAGTTGCAAAAGAATTTTTTCTGTTGTGGTTTGATATCTAGTATGAGCGAAAGGTGGGGGTATAATTTTCGGGTGCGGTGCATCAGAAAACCTGGGAGGCCTGTGTCTCGCTGTTAATGTGTAACCTGGCAATTGTTTTGAATGAACGGTTCGTACACGCCATCCACTTACAGTACTGAATGTAGAGATTTTCTTTTCAAGATAAACTAGCCTGAGGTAAGAACCACTTGAGTTCACTGTACACAACATAAGTTGTCCTCAGGTTGTTTGTAGATACTGATTTATAAACTGATATTATGTTGCGCGCCCGCCGCCGCCCGCCGTTTCTAGTCGCTTTCGCAATTCAAAATAAACGTGTACCTTAAACCTCGAAAATGGGCATTTTACCTTGATATTGATTTACACAGACGAAAACTGATATCACGCAGGTATTTAATGAACTGGCTAACCTTTTTCGATAATACCCATCGGGTACCATGGAAACTAATTAATTAGCTTGAACACCTTGGTTTGGCTCTCGCAGAATTTGTCATTTCATTTAGCCAAACTACTTTCTCGGTAAAAGCTAAGATAAAATGAAACTTTTGGCTAGAATAATAGCCTCGATAGGTAAACCCATGTATTACACACTGAGTTTAAAGCTGGTATGTGGTTGCGTGCATTGGGTAAACAAGTGAAACTAAAACCACTTCACTTGCAATTGGCAAGAAAAAAATGGTCGTTTTTCGCTGAAATTGAATTATACATTGGATATATTATATCGCTCGGATATCTGTGGGACACAAAAGACTATTTTACGTAGATCTGTCACAGAATCGAACTTTTATACCTAAATTTACCGTGAGAACTACTCGCAACATGGTGGGTCAAAATGTCAATCAATTAGCGTATGTACCTTGTTTTCAAGACGCTCTCGCAATTTGCCGTTTCATTTACCCAAGCTAGATTCTCGGTAAAAGCTAAGATAAAATGATACTTTTGGCTGTAATAATTGTTTTGATAGGAAAATCCATGTACCAGATCGATTTTTTTGCCCACGAATCTGGCCAAAATTTAACGTCACGCAATACTTCCGCGAGGCATAATTTTGGAAATTCCACAAGAAATTCAGGGTCGAGATTCATTGAGACCTGACAGCTGTAAATAGCCGTTTAATGATGATATTTTAATGGCATGCGTTAGTTTTTCCTTGTACGGTTTCCGTTTTGGCTTGCTAGCCTTCGATAAAATTGTAATTTTAAAGCCGATTTTGGACGCTTCAGGAGGAAATTACTAAATCTCGTCTTGACAAGAAAATAAAAATCGAAACAACCCGAAAGTTAAATTTTTGTAACAAGTTAGCAAAGCCCTTTATTGTGACAAAGTTTGAGAAAATCGAATTTTTCTATCTTGCATAGGTATAGGTGATAGTTACAGCAAGCCGCTCTTAAAACGTATTCCTTTTCAACGGATACGGAGGGAATTATGGCACCGGAAATACGCCCGAAAAGTTTCGGGGCTTTCAAGAAACGAGCCACAGGGAACCTACTGGATGTCGAATGTCAAATTCACCATACTGTGACGTGGGTCCGGATGACCCAGGAAACTATACAAAACAAAACCCCTTCCCACAAGCACACGACTCACCAACATAAATTAAAAAAAAAAAGTACGGATGATTTTAATTTAGGAACTAATTTAACTACAAGTAGAGCGGTTTTCAATTGAGTGTCGTAAAACCAAGACCAAAGTAATTACTCCGACCAATCACAGCAGGTGCAAACAGTGCAATGAGCCAATCAAAATTCGTAGCAATTAGATGTTACTTGCTCAAAGCGCGGGAAAAATCGCGCGTGCAAGTCGCGATTGGTTTTGGTTTTCCTTCTCATTGGTTGATAAACTGGCGCGAGATTTTTAAGCCAATCACGAAGCGTAGCAATCGCAATCGCGTAATTACTTTCGACAGTGGTTTGAAAACCGCTCTATGACAATTACTATAAATGCAACTAAACTTTATATAAAACTAATGTACTATTTACACTAAATATTTACAATATTAACAGTTCACTTCAGTTCCTTCATATCTCGCTTCAATTGCAACAACCAACCTAACAACCTGCCCTCCGTCAACTGTAAACTTTCCCTTCCTCCTCTTTCGTCCTCAACTTTGTGACTTCATCAAATTTTCGTCCACGATTCGGCGCTCGGTCAAATACTGCTATTTCTTTCTTGTCTTTCAGCGCCACCGCTAACTCTTAGCTCACCAAAGTCATCCGCAGTTACTTTTTGTTGCCGCCACTGACAAAGGAATTTTGTCTTGTGATTATTGGCCGGCTCCTGCTAAGGACTCTTAACAGTGAATCTGTCTGCGACTTTCTCTGCCCTCTGGCTTTCGTCCTCCGATATTCTACTTTCCTACTTGCCTTCTTTCCGTCAACCGTTTTCTATTCCCCGTTCACCACGCCTTGCTTCCTTTTATACATCGAATATTAATTCCACAATAATTAATTCTTCTAACATCTGACTTACACACTTATTGTTTTAATAAACTTACAAGCTATTTTTAAAGTACTAATTACGGTTTACCACAAAGAGACATTAACAATAAGTAATTAACACCAACGAAACATACTATACAAGTAAGAACAAAGGAATTTCATGACACATCTCCAGACACCTAGGCTCGGTCATTTTGACAGAGTTTAGCCGGCACTTAACAAAACTGCGTTCAAAGTCACTTTCCTTTGGGCCAACGCTAGTATATTTTGGCTTTTCATTGTCGAAAACAGTGTCGAGAAGGCAAGAGCTGAGGAAAAAAGCGTATATTTTCTTAATGCAACTCACTTGCAGAAAGATCTAAAATGTAAAACGACTGTTGTAAAGCGCTACGTTACACTTCGTTTAAAAAACCAGCCCTTAAATTCCGGGTTCTCCCAGTCTTCCAAGATGGCACCCAAATAAAATTCCCCAATCTTGGGGAAAATCGTACATGTCAAAATCCCCACCCAGGGGAAGACTATCTGAGTCAATTTCCCACGGGTAAGCCCACTTCACCCCCCCCCTCCCCCTAGCCTCTGGCTTATCATTGATCAGTACGTAACAATAATTCGTTTTCAGATCCCATCTTCTGATATCCTCCCTGCGCTATATAAAAATCACTTGTAAGGACTGGTCCATTGGGAAACTTGTTAACTTTGTTTCCTGACAATCTCAATGTTTTCAGAGGTGAAACCATAAGAAATATTGACATTTGAGAGAAACAAAATAAACTGTTTCTCTTGGACCAGTTATTAAGTGTTTAATATATAACAAGTTCTTCTTTTTTTGGTGTCCCCAGTTACCTTGTATTAGCTAAACAGATTGACACTTAGATGACGTTACTTGTTTGAAGACAGCTTTTCAGCTTTAGTAAACAAATCAGCAGCTGCTTTTTTGATCCTCTTTTTGTATTCCAACTTCTTATAATTGCCCACAGGCACCCCATCCATGCCGTACAAGACTCCCCACCAGGCCCCTGCAATCACTCCTGTGCTGTCACTGTCACCACCATGAAACATGGCTCGGTTACAAAGCTCTTCCCAGGATGCCCCTGCTCCAAGAAGAGCATCATAAGCAATCATTGGTGCATCGTGTCCACTAGCTCCAGCCCAACCATGACGATAGCTCAATGATTTGTAGAATACATCGCGGTCTCTAACAGAATATTCTTCTGGAAACACAGGATCACTGTTGCCATGGAGAATTCCCCTTGTAGTGAGATATGCAGTCCAGGAGTCAGTGAAGTAGGACCAGTGCTCTTCATTCTCCTTCACGTCACGGCCAATCTCTTTGATGTAACTCAAAGCTTTTGGGAGGGTTGACAAGAGAGCCGCACCCCACTCCCTGACAGGTAGGCCTTGGACAGCAAATGAAGTTAACAGTGCAGATGCTAAGGAACCCAGGTAACCTGGCACAAATCAAATGACAGAAACAATGACTAGCAGCCTAATGTAGCAGTGTAGAGAAAAAAGCCTCAAGTCGTACTCTTCACTCTTTACTCTCTGTAAGCCTGAAAAGTTTGCTTGAGAATAGACCACTTTCCATATACCGGTATTAAAATTCAGCTTCACACAATAAACATGACTCTGGGGAATGAAATATGGATTTGTAAACAATTTTTCCCCAAAGCCTCAAGGTGATGCCTTTTGTCAAAGAATGAATTTTAATATATCCAAATTGGGGTATTCCCGAGCAATGAGAATTAAACATCAAATCTGGAACAGATTTGCCATAATGTGCAAAGACAAATCAGAAGTCCTTCTTTTAAAATGTTTTGTTTATTTTGTCTTCCTGGTAATCTGTACATTGGCTTTCTTACTAAGCCACAGTATTACCGCACACATATCCCTCCAAAAGGATATGTAGGGTGGTCAACGATTTGCATGCATGGAAAAAGGGTGCCGCATACATTTATGGTCTCTTTAAAACAGAAGTGCAAACTTTGAGAGGATAAGGGGTAAGCAAAAATGTACTGTCACAAAAGTTTGAACATGTCTTTCCTCCATTTGCAACAGCTGTCTGCCCCAAATAAATATTGACTGGTCCTGTTATCACCATGCCTCACTATTTTAACAATATTACAAACTACCTGTTGGATGGTTGTGCGTCATTCGTCCACTTTCAATACTGATGGCAATAAGCTCATCAAGTTTTTCTGGGGAGTTATACAACAAGCCAATGCACATTGATCGCATGGCAGCTCCACAACCACCCCCACGGGGATTAAACGGCACCACAAGTCCGTCGGGACGGCCAGGTCGTAACTTTGCACAGCTGGAGAGGGTGGTATTCCCTGGTGCTCGCCCAACCATGTCTCTCTGCAAAATACAAGTATTCACAGGTTGCACCTCATGGAGGCCACTGCAGTGGCCGATCCAGACCGAGAGATAAAGGAGCGGCCCGCTGTCAAAAACAACATTTTTGCCCTTTCAAAGTTGTCAGTGTTTTCGCAATTCTGAGGCACCCCTTTTTTTTAATCACCAATCCCCCTGTGTATCCCTGTGGATCCACCACTGCAATGTTGTCGCCACTGAACAATACAATACAATTGAAAATTAATTCAAAGTTCTCTATTTTTATGCAAAAAACGTGCAACCATTTTCTGTTGTCTGGAGCAACACACACGGCTGAAAACTTGAGCAATTTCAATGGCAGAACATGCTCATAACAAAACTATCAGCTGAATAGTCATAGGTGGGGACGTATGCAAAACATGGACCCAGGTCCATGGACCACCCATGTGGACCCGGTCCATGGACCACCTCGTGGATCCAGTCCATGGATAGGGTTTTTCCCAAAGAGGTTGGTTATGCAGAGTTGGCCCTCCACCCGATATCTTGAAATGTAAACACTGCTCTTCGCGAGCACCTTTTACGACAGATCATAAACAAAACCAACCATTTATCTTGTTCCTACTTCATGTGGTGGCACGTGTTTGTTTATACTCCACTAGGCTTCGTTTTATGTGTATTTCTTGACTGCACATGTAAAGTTTAGTTTAGTTTCAACAACGTATGACTCCAAAAGAATAGCATTATGCATCCCATAATAAAAATGCTTGGGACTTGGCCCAGTCTTTTTCGTTCTGCTTGCGCCCGGATGATTGGTTTAAAAGAGTGTGATGAAATACTCACCCAAAATCAGACTCCACGATTGCAAAGAAAACTAAATATGGATTGCGTATAAAACTCAATGGTGGTAAAAGCATAAAATCTCAATTACCTAGAAAGTAGAAGGTGAATTACATATTGACCGCCATATTTAATCTGTATTTTATACTCAGTCCGCAGTCCATCCTTTATTATATTGACAGGTAAAATATGCCTTCGAAAATTTATTAGTGGTGATCCATGGACCGGGTCCACAAGGTGGGGTGGTCCATGGACCGGGTCCACATGGGTGGTCCATGGACCGGGGCCCATGTTTTGTATACGTCCCATAGGTGGTGTGCACGTTACATCGTCGCTGCCATGTTGGTTGACGAAAACAATAGATCTCTCGCTAGCTCCTTTTGTTCGTCATCCAGCATTTGCAGATTTCATTATTCTTACCTAAAAGCCCTGTAAAAATTTCTACAAATGTTCCTTTTTTTTTTTCAACAGGTGAGACAAGTACTCAAACAATTAAGAGTCCCTAATATGAGATAAAAACATTAGTCCACGGCTTGTAGGCTCACCATACCGTCTTTGTACATGGATGCAATTTTATCAAAAAGCTCCTCTTGTGTCTTCCAAGACGACACCAGGGCTTCTGCAGTTGCCAGATGCAGAACAGTGTCATCGCTGACAATCCAACCTTTAATGTCAATATTCTGTAGGCCTCCAAGCCCACGCAGTTCGTCGTGAATTGCTACACCAGAATGACAGAATTCCCAGTCTCCATTCTTGTATCCCAAGGCATCTCCTACAGCACTGAGAAGCATGCAAGATTGAAAACGATCCTTGGAAAATGACATTTCGGAAAAGAGAAGGCGGAAATATTTGCCTCGACTGCGTTATGCACCTGGTTAAAATTATGCCCGAGAGGGAGGGGAGGGGAGTAGGGCTAGCCGCGGGAATTTGATCGTTGGCTCTGTACGTGGTCCCCACGGTGGGGAAATTTGACGCGGTCGCCATCTTGGCCTGAAAACTAGTTTTCCGCCATCTTGGAAAATACCCCAAAGGCATTTGGATGAGCTTACGGCGTTCGTGTCGGAGCAATGGGTGAACGAAAGGTGACTGAGCGCTATTAATGCAAACATTATCGTTTTTATCAGACCATCTGTTATCTATCTTTGAAGATTTAGAACACAGTGTTTTTTCTGTTGGATTTTGAAGGGATGGTTAAAAAGCTAGTTTTCGTTACAGGAAAGATGCTCAAAAAGAAAAGAAATAAATCACTTTTTGCTGTTATGTATAATTTTTTTTTTATTCTGTTGTAGGTTAATTATTAGACTCCTTTTGTGTGCAACAAGGTTTGAAGGACATTTCACCACCTTCACTTACCCTCGGGTGGGATTTTGACCAATTATTTTGTCCCGGGGGTGGGCAATTTGAATTTCTTTTAAGGAAACTCCCCACCCCATGCCAGACTCACCCCCCCCCCCTCCTCCTCTGGCTTAACATTGATAGGTCCATAATATTATTTGATA
>BLFK01000031.1:152033-165730 GCA_014634185.1 Astreopora myriophthalma
CCCCCCCCCCCCCGGGCTTCCCTGCGAGCAGAGGTCTTTTCGATCTTCTTAGTAGACCTCGATTCTGCTCGCAGGGTAAGCTGTGAGTAGTCACTTGTAGACTTGTTGAACGAGTACACTTGTTGTGAAAAACTATTCAACACGAAATAAATATTGAAGCAATTTTGACACACAGCAACTGAGAGTACAGTTTTGTCGATCCTCACTTTGTTGCTTTTGTAATGTATGCCCATAATTTGGTGCGCTTAATTATGCGAGCCTCGTTTTCAGGGTGTGAAGAAAGAACCACCATCTTGGCTAGGAGTAACTGGTGTTTTCTCATTAGAATTAAATTAAAGAAACACTTTACAGCTTTTACTGTATGTAATATCTATTTTGACATTACATAACAGGAATATAGATTTCGCTAATGTTAAAATTCCTAATCGATGCGCGTACGATCTTCGTCGCTAATGCACATTTAGAAAATAGCTCAAGGAAAATACGCGCGCTGTCGCGTTCTCAGCGAAGTGTCAACCATGCGTGTTATTATTTAATGGTGAAAAACTAAAAAATAATGAACAATACAATAAATAACGAAAGACTAAATGAAAACTTTGCAAAATAATGCACAAATACTTACACGGAAGGTCCCGAATGACCAACGAAAAACACGAACCGACAAACCACATAACCGAAACAACATAACAAAAATGCCGCCGAAGCGTGAGAAACCGAATCGTTAATTAGTTAGGTCCACTGTCCGGGTCCTGGGAAAAAAACTAGGTGGACCGAAGCGAACTGGCTAGTCCCAGGACCCGTCTAAACATAACTCAACGACTGTCACACGCGCTGATTGGTTAATAATCGTGTTTCTATTTAACAAATAGATTCCATGTTGCCGTGCGTCTGTTCAGTAATAGATCACGGATGACGTCAAAATGTGGTAAGAACAAAAAAGTGGCGCACGAGGCGATAGCCGAGTGTGTCACTGTGTCTAATAGATCATAGGCAAGAACCAATCAAAATGCGAGAATAACTTGGGTTATTATATAAAACTCGATAGAAGCACGGAAAATGTTTTCTATTTCTTAATTGTTGTTGATACACTACTCAACCTTCCAACGGCATTTAACATAATTCTTACTTAAACCAACACATCCCACGTAAACGCCTTCAGGCGTCTTCTTGTTTCAGAATAAAACGGAGACATCAGGAAGATACATCGAGCCTCCCTGGTTTTTCTTTACCATTTCTTCGTCACATTCTCATCGATTGGTTAGGAATAGGCCTCGCCTCGGACGCCTATTCACACAGATTCCAAGAAACTACCAAAGCTAGGCCTAGATACCCACTTGAAGCTTCGTATGGAAGTAAAACTTGAAATATTTATGGCATGTTATTGTGTTTAAAGTAAAACGCCAATCATGCTTGAGGAAACTAAACCGCAAACTGTAACGGTATCATGTGACGTTTACTTGGTTGCTGCACAATGGGAAATGTCAAAATTTAATAAATTGAAGGTGTTCACGGTTTGTGGATTCGCACAGTAAATAGAAGTGCCTCGAACTTGATCATGCCCGATCAAGTACAGCTGTGGTCATCATTCATTCATAATAGACCATTTCCGAATTGATGTTTGCCTCTGGTTGAAAGCGAGTCTTGGTACACAACCATTCAAATGGAAATGAGTTGGGCATTTGCATGCAAATCAAACTCATTATCATTTGAATGGTTTAGCACCAAGACTCGGTTTCAACTAGAGGCAAACGTCAATTCGGAAATGGCCTATTAATTCTACTTTGCTTCATCTTCTGCGTTTTGCCCTGTAAAGAACTTGACAAAGTCCTAGGTGAGATAGTTATACTAACTAATAATTTCCAACTTTACAAAAAAATGCTAGCTTTTTGAAGAGTGTTATGGCTCGTTGTAATAACTGAGAAGGGCGACTCGCCTTGGAGTACTTCCGTCTCAGTCAACGTTGTTGACGCTCAAAGCGAAAGTAGATGTATCTAGCTTTAAAGAGTTCATTCTCACAGCACGATGGATCAGAAACATCAGCTCTACCAGTCAGTATTGAAAACGGCCACGGTTCAGTCCTAATTCCATCCGAGACCTGAGGTCTCTAAAACAAAGCAAATAAGAGTGATTCGCACTCGACCAAGCAGTGCATTCACGAAGGCACGTAAAATCGTCGAATAGTGTAAAACATTGCTATATTTTATCTCACTGAGTTGAAAGCGAAACATTGTTAGAAACATTTCAACATCCACCCAATGAAGTGATCCGAGTTTAGCTGGCGGACAAGAGTTTCGTCTCTAGTATTTTAGCTGCCCAAGGTTGCAGCCGTTAGACCTGCATGAGGGACGCTACGGTTTTCCCGGAAATTGGTGACAAAGCGTTTCACCCATTCCAAGAACTACCAAAGCTAGGTCTAGATACCCACTTGAACTGAAAAGCATAACTATTCCGAGCCACCATGATATACATTTCTAGTACATACGCTTTTACACGGACCACTTATCTTTCCGTATTGCGAACTCAAGCATATTAAGGCATGTCTCGCGCCAAATACAAGAAACATCTGAAGACAACTATAACTCCCCACAGATTTACAGAAAGACCACTAAACTTGACAGTGGTATAGAACTTGATACCCTTAACGTGTTTCTGGTTTCAAGACTTCAATGCGTACATCACGTTACCTAGTTAAGTGATATTGAGGAGAAGAAAATTCTGAGTTACTGTCGCTTATCTGCTTGTCTGTGTGAACATGCGAATTTCTATCCGTCAAAAACACTTCGCATTTTAATTTTTTTCTTGGGCGATCACGATACTAAAAAGAATATAAGTCACTTTGTCCCTTCGGGGATGAAAAAAAAAATAAACTCCAGGGATCAAATAAGTAATGTATTGACGAAATCTGATGTAAAATGAAACTATGTTTATATTTCAGAACTAACAGATGTATACGTACATGTTCCAGACTTAATACATTATAGTACTCATGACTGTCTGGATTCTGTTATTAATATCCAGCTCTGGTAACGCGTAACCAGTCGACCTAATCGCCTGAGGCTAGCAGTGTGCAGTCGAATCGTCGCGATCTAAATACACCTAAAGGCCCGTTTACACAGAAGTTACCTGCGATTTCACAGCGATTTAGTGCAATTTGTCAGTGTATACACCAGTGCACGTCTATTTTGCAGACGAAAGCTCCGCCAGTTCAAAAGTGAGACTGCCTCACAAAGATACCATGTTTCGGGAGTTGCATCTCAACCGTGGCAATAAATTGCCGCAAATCGCGCCGAATCGCAGCTGCGGTTTATACGTGCGATTTTGAGGTCGCAGCTTCGCTTTGACAAATATTGCATTGAGTTGGTGCGAAAAGAAGCGCCTGTGTAAACGGGCCTTAAAATGACCAAGAGCTAATCTCTTAGAGTGACTGCATCGTGAGACAAACGACAATACTCAATTGACGACGTAGATAGTACTCGATTTGAACGTTTTGGGACAATGAAGGTCACTGGTGTTTTAATTTATTCCGGTCGTCTCCTTTGGTGTAGCTCTCTAAAGTGTTTAAACTTTTAATGACCAGGCTGGATTTTTTTGTAGTTCCAGACTGAAGAAGCATGTCATCATTGATTGGAATCCTCCTTGACGTTTCCGGTTCCATGCGACGTAACGTTGGTGATGGTATTGACGAAAAAGGGGGACCGTGGGCTCGTTCAATCTTTGAAGTCATCAACAACTTCATCAAACACGATGTTTCCTCTGATAACCATGTATTTGCTATAGGCTTTGGCGCCCGTCGTCCTGGTGAGCAAATATTTGATATCATTCGAACCCTGCAACAGCCTGCCGCGCTTGACCACATAAACATGATATTCGAAATACTGGAGAGATCTGGAGCACGTACCATTCGCAAGTGGGCAGAGGTAGAAGTGGTCAGAAGTGTATTAACGGATTATATGGCTGTCTTGTTCCTGAAAAAGTTTCAGTCTGACCAGGCCTTTCTCCAGAAGTTCGTTCAAGAGATTCTACCACCCGCTTGCCGCGACTGGCCTAAAGACGACCGAGCATTGGCGAAAACAGTGTCATTTGCAGTCTTTGGGATGGCGACAGGTGGGCTAGGGTTATTGTTTGGGGCAGGGGCAGCGTTATATAACCTTAAGGGCGTTTTCCCGGAAGCAGCAGGAAGTGCCTATGCGTGGGGAATGACTAAGTTCAAAAGGGCGACAAAGGAAGACATTAAAGAAGTAGTGAAAAAGGCTAAACCCCATTTGGCGGGAAAAAAGGAAGGCCACTCTGAAGAAAATGACAATTACTGTATCTTTCAACTCAAAAAAGTAGAAAACAATTCCATCTTCAATGTTCAAGACGCCTCGCATGTTATACATGGATATGTCGATGAAAAAGAACTCTCTAAAGAATGGAGTGGAGAATTATTGCGAAGCGTCGAGCCTGACATTTACGGTGGGACGCCTCTGTATCAAGCAATTGAGAGGGCGACCGAAGTTTTTGAAAGAAACGCCTCTAAGTTTTCCAATCACAAAAAGCTGCTGTTTGTCATGTCAGACGGAGAGCCTGGAGATGGAGAAGCAACCGAAGATACAAGAGTAGACCGTGTACGCTCAAGACTGGAGAAAAAAGCAGATGTGACCGTAATTAGCTGCTTCATCACTGAATCCAAGGAGACTAATCCCAGACGACTGTACAGCGAAATGAAACCTGACTGGGATGAAGCCGCAAAGTTCATGTTCAGATTGAGCTCAAAATTGCCAACGCAGTCGCTACCACGCACACTTTTTGTAAAACGTGGTTGGTCCATCGAGATCATCAACAACGAAACACGTTTGTTCCTACAGGTGAATCATCCAGACCACATGCGAGAGGCTTGCCAGGTGGCTCGAGAGGTCGTTTGCTCTCAAGATGCGTTATCCGATTTGCTAGTATCCGTCAAACTAGATGTCTACATCAACCAAACATTGAAAGGCTATAAAGCGAAGGAAGAGCAAGATGGAGAAACCTGCTATGCGAATGCAGCTGCCACAGTGCTTCATTTGGCGATGAGTCGAATTCTTGGTCGCGAAGGCGGATACCCAGATTTCGACACATTAAGACAAGAGTTGATCGATTGTTCTAACCGCAAAGGTACCACAAGTACACTCTACGTGCTACAGGAAATATGCCCGAAGTACCATTTACGCTGCAAGAAAGTTAATCTCAGGGGTGCCATGGAAGCCATCACGTCAAGCCGACCAGTGGTGGCAAGATTCAGGCTCACCGAATATGAATGGCGGAGATTTGAGGATTTCTTCAAAAGGAAGCCGGAAGGTATTTTGACAAAGGAGGCGTTCGACATAACAGCCCGTCGTCTCAACG
Source organism: Astreopora myriophthalma (assembly GCA_014634185.1). Lineage (NCBI taxonomy): Eukaryota > Metazoa > Cnidaria > Anthozoa > Scleractinia > Acroporidae > Astreopora > Astreopora myriophthalma. The sequence continues at coordinate 157,398 of BLFK01000031.1, forward strand.
TCCCCACCGATGGCCATGCAGTTGTGTTGACCAGTTTTAACAGCGAATGTTTGCGACTGTTGAATTCTTGGGGAGATCAATGGGCAGACAAGGGATTTTTCAGAGTACAGAACGCAGACGTCCTTGGTTTGGACTTCATTGATGTCTTCTGGGAGGAGAAGGATTTGACCGCAGAAGAAAAAGCCTATTACAAGAACCATGGATCCGAAGTTGCCAAAAAATTAATAGGTCTCTTGCCAAGCCTTCAGAGAGCTGAATACACTTGCCCCAATAATGATTGCAAGATGACGTCGCCTGTTGTGGAGTTTACTGGAACTTTGTTGCGCGCAAAGTGTCCCAAATGTGAACATGAATTTTCTACAAACGATGCCAAAACAGGGAACATTTTGGCTCTCAATATATATCTTACCTCTCTGTGCAATTAAGTTTAATTTGTTTTCGTTAAGTAGCTCACGCTAGTTGAAGAAACGGGGAAGAGATGACCACAACTATGACACAATGATATAGATATAGGAGCCATGCAAGAACGATCTGGCTTTTCAGTTCATTAACAAGTGTCGTTTCACTGACATAAACTGTAGTTGATGAGCATCAAATATATTCAACAGTTGTTTTTCAATATCTCATTAGTTTTCTGAAACTCTTAATTCTAATTTCACTCAAAAGATCAGGGTCATTCCAAAAATGAGGACGCTTTAACAAATGCTTTAACAATTTTTCTTTTTTTAAAGAAACCCAGGAAGAAAGAGAGGAAAAGAGGATGTTGTCAATCGTTCTTTAAAAATGGCCGATCTAATCAGGTTCTGATAAAATGTCTTCTTTTAGTAAAAGAACATGCAAAATTGCTATGATCGGAAAAATTGCTTTATGATAGTAGTTCTGACCTGGAAGTTGTGGTAATGTAAGTAAACTAAATAATGAAATAGTCGAACACTGCAACTAAAGCCAAATTTGATATAGAGAACTAACATGGATGTACAGTAAGAATTTTGCTCTAGAAAAAGATGTGAAAAACATCTTCACGTGACAATTAAATATCCTGACACAAGTGTATATTGTTAGTAAGTACTTTACGTATCAAAGGACCAGCCACTGTAGTCTTACTGATAGAGCTGAACTAGATGCACCAGATGGACTGTTTGTTACAATTATGAAAGTTGAGAATTTGCCAATCAGATTTCTTGCTACTAAACAGTTATCCTTACACGAAGATTAAGGCTCAGCCTTTTGTATTCTTCGTTATCCAAGTTTGTATTAGCGAGCAGCTGTATCACTGCAAATCGTTTAGTTATGTATAGGAAATCGCATGAACGCGAGTACATTTCGTGATTTATGGCCACGAGTGATGTTTTGAAAGTTTTCGTAATTACACGAGCCGTAGGCGAGTGCAATTTGAAAACCTTTCAAAACATCACGAGTGGCCATAAATTACGAAATGTACGAGCAGTTCATGCGATTTTCTGTTTATTATATTCTCAACAAAATCGCTTTCTGAAGCTACTTTTTACGTCCATAGGGCACATTACTCGAAACGCTTTTCAACGGTTTGGAAAATGCTCGTATGTTTTCTTTGAATTGATCATTTACAATAATTGTGACTGGCAAATCAAACCTAAATTAGTTTTTCTCAGTATTTTAGAAATTTACGCGTATTATTTATCTTAAAGGCTGCCGCACACTAGCCGATTTTTTGTCGGGATCAAATCGGGTTAAAATTTGTCGGGACATCAGCTTGCCGCACACTAGCCGATTTTTTGTCGCGACTAACCGCGTTTAGGCTTGGCGCCGAGTCAATCTCCGCCATGTTGGAATAGACGCTTGTTCACGTGACTCTCATGACAATTCCTCACTGGTTGAGGTTCGCGCGAGCCCCGACAAATTGTCTTGGTCCACCGCACACTAGCCGACAAGGCCCGACAAGACGTTTTGAGATGCAGCACTGTCAGATAACGCCCGACAATCCCCGATCTTGTCACAGACTTATCTGAATTCACCGCACACTAGCCGACAAGAGTAGTTGTATGCGATCATTCAGGCCCAAAAATCTCGATCCCATGTCCATGCATTAGCATACATTAACAAGGGAAACACAATAGAACAACCAGACCCAAAAAACTCAATGCCATGTCGCATGAATTAAGAACGCATAAATTAGGGTTGGGCGAAGGAGACGTACGTCACGTACCTACACGAGGGTTTTTCATCAATGAGAATGTCAAAAAAAGGGGGCGTACATGAATTACAAAACAATGGGGCATGTTGCAGCAGAACCCTAGCTCAACGTGAAACAACGATTTTGGCGGGAAATATATTTTTTCGTAAGGTTTTGAGCGCGCGCGCGTGTGTTTAACGATTTTGTGTGTGTATATAATTTTGGCGGTGAATATGCTGGCTTGGAGTGGAGCTCTGTCCTGCTCTGGAGGTGAAGAGTAAATGAGAGATTACAACGAAGTAAAGACATAACTAAAGGCTAGAAACCAATCAGAAACAAACAAGATGACCTCATTAAAAACCAATCAGAAACAACCATGACCTCATCGCCATCCAATCAAAAGGCAAATAGGTTGTTCTGCTATTGGTTCCTTATGATGTCATCGGTCCATCATGCCTTGAGGGAAAGTTCGCATCTTGTTATAAAAGAGCAGTTCTTACTCACTATTTCATGAGACAAAATCATGTCTGGAAAGAAAGAACAAGTAGCACCGATTCGAAAACCCACGCGGCCATCCAAACCTCCTACCAAGAAGATGACTGAAGTCACACAAACTTGTGGAGGAAACAATACTATGGACACTCTTGAAGAAATGGAGGAGATAAAGCAATTGCCAGCCCTGTCACCCATCCCACCTACACCCACTGTGCAAGGCTTGGAGCAGACCCGCCAAGAAGGGGAAGTGTGGTTGCCCAACGAACCCACCACCATCGAGGAGCTCATGGGACAGATTCCCGGTTGTTCGCCTGAGAAAGATGATGTGACATGCCCGTTTCACGATTGCTTGATGGAGCACCGAACATCAGACAACGGCTTTAATTATGTCAAATGTCCCAAGTACCCTTGCGCCTTCATTGCGAGTCAAAAAGAAGTTCACCAGTACTTAGAAGCGGTGGAAAAACAACGGCACAAACACCTTGTGATTAACACTGACAAACAGGACACCCAATGGCCAAAGATGGTCTGCTACTGCGATGACCCCTGCACATTGAAACAGAGCAAAAGTGAAAAAAACCCCGGAAGAATGTTTTTCAGTTGTCGGAGCCGCAAGTGCCCCTACTTCCAGTGGCTGGACACTCCCTGGGTCAAAAAGATTTTAGTCTTCACCTTGGCTAAACTAGATCCACCACCACAACAACCTGATTATCCCAACTACAAACCACGCCTAGTGGGTTACCAACCAAAGAAGCAGCAGAAGACAGAAGCAGCTCGATATCACCCGTACAAGCGAAGTGGAAGATTGTTCGAGAACACTCCCCAAGCACGATCAGCCTTTCAAATGGGTTGTCACATGGCCCAACGCCTAGCTGATGCATGCTTTTCAAAGAGCACATGAACTTTGATTGTTTAATAATGTAAATGGATTTAATTGGTTCAAGGGTGTAATAAATAAAGAATGCAACCATTTGATTCATATAGTTGTAGTTGTGAGTGAGAGTGAGCAAATGTCGAAACCGAGCGAGATCACTGTAATCACAGGGGGTGCTCAAGGTACCGATGCCTGGGCCATGCGATGGGCACGGCAATGTGGGCTGCACGTCCTGTGCATTCTCCCTTACAACCACCCAATCACCCATAGGGGTAGGAAAGGATGGCGTCTCTGCGGTGGCAAACATCCCATACTTGTTGACGCCTCAGCGGTTTGTCATCCGAACGATTTGTCTTTGGATGCACCGCACATAAACATTATAAAGTGTAACTCCTTGGACCCAGAAGCGGATCATGCCTGTCGTGTTGCCAATAAACGGCTTCAACGCACGTACCCATCATCTCCCATAGTCAATGGGCTATTGCGACGCAATTATTGGATCATAAAGAAAGCTGATACTGTGTACGCTTTTGGAGATTTAGCACAAACCAGCCAAGGGTTGGAGTGTGTGGACGGTGGGACGGGGTGGGGTGTAGAGATGGAACGCCGGATGCATAAGCCCCTTTATCTGTACTCGATGACATACAATCGTTGGTTCGAGTGCGATCACGCTCAGGGTGTGTTTGTACCCTGCCTCGACTCCATCGTGTCACTGACTGGCAAGGTGTGCGCTATCACTGGAACGCGAAAAATGGAAGCCCACACCATCCCGTGGCAGAGTTTGCAGAACATGTTTGAATCACCATACACGCATGAGGATAGAGCAAGATGATAAGGAACAAAGGTCAAACAAAAAAGCACTAATCAAATTGTACCTTGAGAGTTGTATGCTGTGTGTGTGTGATTGGATGGTTTCATTCAGCCAATCAGATTCCGCAAATCTAGATATAAAGACCAGGAAGACCCGGCAGTTTGTCAAAGCATAGTTGGCAACAACATGATCGGAAGACAGAACATAAATGAGACACTGACTCGAGAGGAAGTACTCTGGAAAATGTGGTCAATTCGTTCTCAACACTTTGAAGCTGGCAAGGTTTTGAAAGACAAAGTAAAAGAATTAAACGATATTGACGCAAGCCTGAAAGACAACGAGATCGACCACTCAACGGAAGAAAACTTGAGCGGCGACGTTTGCATGTGGAGAAAGCTATCATCAGGAATACGAAGTTGTGGGTGAACATCCAACAGGCTGCGGAGGCTACACGAGAACGCCTACAAGAGGAAGCAGTAGTGATTAAGGATATGGACAATCGCGCGTTTGAACTACAAGACCAACTGACCACTGCGCAACGTTTGGCGCGTGATTACGAAGGGCTGTACGAAGCCAAATGCAAGGAAGTGAATGTGTGGCAAACTCGGTTGAGTCAAGTGTTGGATGGGATATTGTGCGAACTGTGTATCGAAGAGAAGGATGCCGTGTATGAAGAAGGCACCCGTGAAGAAATCTTTTGTTGGAAACCGTTCGATTGTCATATGGGTCATTGTAAATTCGTGCGTTCCATTTTACAAGATAAATAAAATACTGTATGTAAAACTGTGAAGTGGTCAGTGTCATGAAACCCTCGCCGCAAGCGTATGAGTCCCCCAGCGAGCCGGGTAGTTTGGGTGGGGTGCAAGCATTTGCCAAAGCACATGGGTTAAAACCCAAAGATGCCCAAAAGGTCTTGCAAGGGGTGTTGAGCTATACTTTGCATCGCCCCCGCCGGAAACATTTTCCCACGCTCCCCGTCCTCGTGTTCAGCATTGATGAACAATGGATGGCAGATTTGATTGAATTACAAGGGTTGGCACGTTGGAACAAAGGGACCCGGTATGCCTTAACGGTAGTGGATGTATTGTCCAAATATGCTTGGGTGGAACCCTCGAAGAACAAGACGGGGGTAGCTGTCGCACAGGCTATGCAAACCATCTTGAAACGAGGGGGACGGGAACCGCAAAAGTTGCAGACAGATGCGGGCAAAGAATTTTACAATCGGACGTTCAAGGCTTTGACGAAAACGCACGGTATTCATCATTTTAGCACGCACGGGGACACGAAAGCCGCTGTGGCCGAACGATTCAATCGTACATTGAAAGAGAAACTGTATCGGTACTTGACAGCCAAGAACACGCGGACATACTTACATGCTTTGCAGAGTATCGTGCGGGGATACAACGCCACAGTGCATCGGAGCATTGGCGTAGCTCCAAAAGACGTGACGCAAGCCAACGAAGCCCAAGTATGGCACCGTCTGTACGACAAACGATTCATAGCTAAGAAAAAGACCAGACAGACACTTTTGGTAAAAGGGACACGGGTGCGTTTGAACAAGAAACATGAGAACCATGGGTGATTTCTATGTGACCTTACCGAGTGATCCCTCACCGGAATATCCAGACAACACGCCATCGAGTTTTAAAGTGCGATTGCCTCAACGACTGACACTACCCGGGCAGGGTTGGCGAGTGGCCTTGAGCAGCATGTCAGTACCTGATACACGTGCCAACCTGTACAATTTGGTACCCAAGAACGAATTTCTGATTTACTCGACGTTGGAGACCCCTGGACGTAAATTGGGCATACAAGTTAACATGGATGACATTGATCATCTTGAGTGGGTGGTGGACGGAGAAAGTTTCATGAGAGCATGTGTTGCTGTTCTCACCCATAAGCGGACGAGGAATCCCTGGCAAGGGAGCAAGTTTGTGGATGACAAGGGCAAACGTCTGTACGTAACGTTTCGCTGGATTCAACGAGGAAAGGAACAAGACCTGCTTATTGACAATACAAAGATCAAACTCGATGGGGTCGGCAACACCCCAGAAATTTGGATTAATGGTACCTTAGCCATCAAGATGGGATGGCTGACGGAAACATGGGAACTCGGCCCCAACCTGTCTCGGGACTACATCGATGACAGTGTGCCAGATCTGACGAGTTCTCCAAAGTACCGCGACTGACAAGTGAAGATTTTTTGTCGGCCGACAAAAAATCGGCTAGTGTGCGGCGGCCTTAAAGCTCAAATTTCGAGAGAGTGCAATTCGGAAATCCCGTATTGCACTCTATACCCTATTTATGCATTCGTCATTGACCAGTCAGGAACGAGATATTTTGTTCAGTAGATAAAAGACGGGTTGTCATGATTACTACGATTATCCCTTGACTGTCGTGGATTGTGAACTAACTACCGAGGAGGCTGCGTGGTCGAGTGGTTAGGGCACTGTACTTGCAATCTAGTGGTCCCAGGTTCAAGTCCTCCATTCTTATTGTTCTTGTTTGTTTGTTTGCTTATCTGTTTGTCTTTTTCATCATTGCTCGTCAGAAAGTACCTAAACTTGTACCCCTTTAATTTTATTTACGTAGTTGAGTTGACAGAAGGCCTGTTAACATGGAATCAGGAAGTCCGTTGAATTTGCAGACTTGTATATGTATGCATTCATAGTGATAACCCTTAACTAATAGTTGGCATTAGGCTAATGCCGGTTAGCGGGACTCCGGATGGAGTGATCCAGGTTCGAGGCATGGCCGGGTCGTGGTGGCAAGACATTTTACCCTCACAGAACCTTTCTTCGCCCGGGTTTATAAGTGGGTATTAATGCTGGGGTAACCCTGCGATGGACTAGCATTCCATCCAGGGATGGGAAATACTCCTAGAAATACTCCTAGTCACTTCATGTTACAGAAACCGGAGATAAGCGGTAAGCAGACTTTATATGCATGCAGCTGCCCTGATTACTTCCATCACAGTGGGTAGTACATTTATTTCACAAATCACTTAGAATGCGAGCGTTTTGAAGTGGCTGTGTGGCTACCATGTATCCACATGACTATCAGTGAAGTAGGGAAAAAACAGTGTTTTAGACTTAAGACTTTAAGCTCAGCGAAATAGACTATTCAAATTCCAAGGATTTGGATAATTGCTTGAACAAGACTAGCCTGAGGTTAGAGTACAACTCTTCATTTAAAAGTGAGATCAACTTTACCAAGAGTGTGATTCGTGTCCCAATAACAACAACAACAACAACAATGATAATAATACGTGACCAAGATAATCTTGAGGAAGTACCACCGTGGTACTCGCCAGTGATGCCAAAGCTGGTGTACAAGTCGGAACAAGTAGAAGCTAGGTGGGATGTACCTGTGTATGCAGATCATCAGGAAGTGCGAGCCAACCGGGTCGATGCGAGGTTTGTGAATCATGCGAGCAACAAAGTCATGACCATAGAGATGAGTTGCCGTGGATCAGTAATCGAGAGAAGAAGAGTGAGGAAAAAAACTTTGAAGTATAGTCCGTTAAGGTGGGAACTGAAGGAGCAATACAAAGGATACGAGGTGCACCAGTATAATATCATCATGGATGTGCTTGGTGGGTGATCGAAAGAGACAGAGATTAGTGTGCAATCGCTGGTTGGGCGAAAGACTACTCAAGTCATAGAGAGAATGCAGAAGGCAGTTTTATCGGCGACGCTGAACATTGCACGAATTTTCAAAGTAGTAAAATGATGATGTTAATATCAAGATTGATAGATTATAGATAGCTGTAGGAGGTGGGGAGGTGTTCTGTTTTGAAAAACATTTGGTCGGATGAGCTCACAGATAAGTGATTTTCAGACTATAAAAGTCACAGGATATTTGGTTATCTGTGTCCTTAGTTTATTGCAGCATGTGACAAAACTTCTCCTCGCTCACCACCCCCACACCTCTTACTTGACCTCCACCTTCCCCTCCCCCCCCAAAAAAGAAAACCAACGAGAAAAACAACGGCTAGCCAA
>BLFK01000031.1:188043-201003 GCA_014634185.1 Astreopora myriophthalma
GGGGTCTGGTTTGACTGTCGCTTGTTTTAGAGCCAGCCCGTCAACACGTTTGTTACGGACAGTGTCGCTATCGTACTATTTCGTCACTGTCGATGCAACAAAATGTCGCCTGTCATTTCCTGTCAGCTGTTGGTGCTTTGGAAAAAGATTGTCACCACATTTTGAGGTCATGTCGCCTATCGGCAAAACCCCTTGGAAGGCCTTAGAAGTAATAACCAGCAGAATCAAATTTCATTTCTAGGAAGACAGCATCGGCCGGGGACCGATGAAGAACGTGAAGCGGCGAGTAAAGACTGGAAACAGGCTTGGAAGTTTCAGTATTTTAGTATGGATACATAATCTAACAGCACAAACAATCTGAAGCTATAATAAATCGAGATTACAATTATTTGCCTATGCTCTGAAAATTAGTAAAAGAGGAAGTAATTAGTAAAAAAGGAAGTAACGAATTGTCAGATGCTTAACTAAGACTTGCATCTGTCCAAGCTTGTCCAATAACGGCACATAAAATTGAAAACTAAGACTGAAGGCAAATTAAGACTGAAGGCAAACTAAGACTGAAGGCATTCGAAGAAATCCTGTAAATCATTGTCCCTCTCGAGATTAAAAGTAACACGAGACTGTCTGTTTCTCAACACGTGGTCTTGCGCAACTTAAAGGTCAGCGCTCGACCCAGGTCTCCGTGTCTGTCAACAATCCAGGCAGTCTTTCCTATAAAATCAGAGTTGTCAAGTCACAGGAGTTCAGTCTTGTGAACTACCTGACTCCTCTGATTGTTCTGGTCAAATGTAACGCCAAAACCTAATATTAAAACCTTTGCCTAGTGGCAAGGTACAGATCTCAGCACAACAAACACTGCTAAGCATTGTCCATACCTAATTATTTTTTACCTAAACAGCGTTTTACTAGATAATTTTCTAATGATTCATTTATTCAAGCCAATTGCAATCACGATTATTATTTTTATAGTTTTATCCAAGGACAATAAGGGATTGGAACTCTCTACCAAGTGGTATTCGCACTAGTACAAATTTTTCATTATTTAAAGATCTCTGCTTCTTAGCTATTAGAAATAATTAATTAATTTTTTTTGATATTGTAATTTATTGATTTTATATTGGCTTGATGCGAAAGCATTGTCAATTAATAAATGTAGATGTAGATGTAAGCAAGAAGTTAACTTACTTTTGATATTCCTACTGGTACACTGATAGAAAACTTCCAACTGACGTCTCTCTCTTGGACAGCTTTGACCAAATGAAGACTCACTCACAGAAATGACGCAGTTTTTGTAATCTTGGCATTTTGATACAACCTTGCTCATTGCATCAAAAGTTGGACACGAAGATGCTGTGGCATTACGATGCTGTCCACAATTGAAAGGAAATGAGCCAATTTGGTACCAGGCCTGGAGAATGTTGATTGCATACTGGTGTCTTGAACAATCTAGCATCAGCACATCTCCATCGCAAGCTGTAGTGCTAAACACGTCATCCGACCCTGAAACACAGGAATGAAAGTTAATTACTTCACAGTCAGTCTAGTCTCCATGGAGACACTGTTCCACAGACAGAATTACAATTTCAAAATGTTGGCTTTTGAAGTAAAAGAGACATTTGAGAAACCAGAAAAAAGAAACCTGCACAGCTGAAGGACAAGAGCCAACAACAAACTCAACTCCTCTTTTCCTAACCAGCTCTGAAATGGAGTACCTTACTCCACAGGCTAATTCATGCCAGATATGCTCAAGCAAAGAAACTTAGCTGCAAAAATTGCCACCATGTTAAAAGTTCTCATGAGGAACTTACAAGAAAACTGACCAGTTTGTTAATTTTCACTTCAGAATGAGGTTTTCTTAATATTAAAGAACCATTTTAAGATTAAGAAACTAAAAACTAATTATTTACTTCAAAATGAGCTCGCTTACTAAATTAAATTGGATTTCATTCCCTTGAGACAAGAATTCCAACCAGTTAGGAACTGCATGGTAGTCTTTGCTGTTGATGACATGTTTTCCTTACCAATAAAAATTCTCTTTATATTTTAAAAGAATAATTTACTCCAAGTATTACATGGTCTTAAAGTTCACATCTTTCTGCAGTACCTTCAGTCACTGACAGGAAATCAATGTCAAATCCCTTATGTGCCAGATTAGTACTGCCTGAGTGGAAGAGGATACGTGCAACATTTCTCCTGGTTGTTATCAGCATCGTCCTGTTTCTGTTACAGTATTTTCCACCAATCGGATGAGATGTATCGGTGAGTCCATCTCTCACTTCTATGTAATCATCACTGCATGTCCCAGGATTTGAACCCTGGTAAACATCAAACTTTGTAAACATGACAGCAATCTTTTTGTTGCCAGGAACTGCAATGAGCCAGGTGCAGTACTTGTTAGCTGGGTAAATACCAGGATAGCTCAGGCTGTTGATTGATCCATTGGGGGTCGTAATGAATGTCGTACAGTCATCTAAAAAAACAGAGAATTGTAGCCAAATGTTAACCAGAATATGCCACTACCCACCGAATGGAACTGGTCTTCTCAAACTCATTAATAATTCATAAGCTAAAAACAAAAGAAATTAGGCCGGGAAGGAAGTTTGAATATGTGGTCTTAATTTGCACAAAATTTCACCAAGTTTAGACTTAAATTTCTCTTAAAATACTGATTCCTTTGAGAAGCAATATCAAACACTCAAAACAGTGTTTCATCAGATAATTCCAAACACCTCAAATTCGGTTGAAAAAACTCCACCTTCAGCCTCATTTTTCAGCTCACTTCTCGGTGTTTGGATATCTGATGAAACACTCAGAGTCTGAGGTGGAACGGAATAGGGTGGAGGCCTCTTGAAACGAAAAACTACTAAAGGGGAGTGTGGAGATAAAATGATTTCCAGAGAAGGGGACTGGCTGTGTCCACATCAAAAAGCCTTACATGGGGTTGGTATTTAAAAAACTATGTAAATCAGTGTCTCTCGTGTAGTATGAATTCAGCATCCTCTAAAGGCAACTCTTTACTCTTGGGCTTCCAAAGAAAGACTGGGAATGAACAAAAAGAAAAATGAAAAAATAATCCTCTTATTTTATTTATTTATTTTTTTTTTGAAGAGGGAGGGACTTAATTCTAAGGGGGGCAATTTCTCAGGGATGGGGTGAGTCAATGATAGGGGAGGTTGATGCAAAGAAAAAATCTTCAGATTTAAGATCTGCCGGAGGTGGCATATCTGCATTAGGCAATTATTAATTATTGCGCTTTTCAAAAACACATGGACACTCTCAAGTTCAAATTTCAAGCAATGGTTTTGTTTGCTGCTGCTGTCAATCACATTAGCTGACCAGGTCAAAGCCACACTTTGTGATTGATGGATTTCTGTCCACTTTATTGATTGCTGTTTTAAACAGCTGGTCGACTGTCGCTATGAATATGACTAACAGCTGCAAAAATAAAAACACTAATTAGAATTTGAAGTCAAGAGTTTGCATGTTATTGAAAGGCATAGTGATTAAAATGGAATGATTTTCAAAAATAAGGGTTTTTTCCTAACCTGTTTGATTACTGCATCCATAGAGCTCTACTCTAAGACACATATCACTGTAAAATGTCATGGGATAAATTCTGAGGAATCTAGTAACAAATGTGTCTCGAAAGTTGTTGTATACCACAGTACTTGCATCACTGTTGCCGTTGAATGTCTTAAATAATAACAAGACAAAATATTTCAGTTTATCAAATAATATGTACAGATATTAATTATCACTTAATGTACTATTCAAATTCAAATAAGTCATATTAAGCATAGACAAAGATCACCCAATGACCCAAGGGGGGAGGAGAGGGGGTTACTGCAAACTACAAGGGGGTCCTTTTAGAATGCTGATAGTCAATAACCAGATAGCTCTGAGAATTAGCCTTTGATTTTTTTCTCTGTGCATGCATTGTACACTATAGCCAAAGAGTGAGATAATGAATAATAACAGTTAGGAGACAAAAAGCAAGTACGTTGAGGCTGTAATTTTTCCCTGACAATTTCATTTTTGAATGCATGCATAACCTTAAGAGCAAAGCCTAAATCATTAATAGTTATTCAAAAACTCATTAATAATTCATGACCTAAGAGCCTATCAAGTCAGTGAGAAAACATCACATGTATGAGCTTTATACCCGATAAAACACTCCTGGTTAGTATTCTTCAAATAAAGAATACTAATAAGGCACAGCTTGTTTTTCCTGTATGCTAATATTTTCCTCTCAGGGTTTGAACCATTGTTCAGACTCCAGAGGCACACGCTTTTTGTGGAATGTTTTTGAAGCTGTTCAAAAAACTCGCAGCACGTGTTTTATCAGGTCCAAAAACACTTGGCTACGCCTCATGTTTTTAAGCCCGATAAAACACTGCTGCTCGTTTTTTAAACATTGCATAATTAACCAGGAGGCTAATAATTAAAGCAGAAAGAAGGACAGTCTGGAGTTGAAGTACTGGTAGATCACCCATAAGATTTGAACTTAATTGCTCTACACTATTTGAGGTGTACAATAGTTACCACTGCCACATACCAGTCAATCTTACACTTCAGGGAGAAAACAAGATGGGTCTTGACTTTTTATCTTTATCAGGTACAAGTTGCACCAGATATATATATAGGCAGTGTAAAATGTTTGGATCATGTGTATTTTGTGCACCCCTTGACCGATATATCGGTCGATATATCGACCGATACTCGACCGATATATCGGTCGACATATTGAACGATACTCCACCAATATGTCGGTTGACATCTCGACCGACATATCAACTGAGATATCGGTCGAGTCATGGTCGACATATCGGCAGACTATCGGCAGATATCTCGCCGATATTGCGGCCGACATCTTGACCATTGATTGTCGCCGGAATATCAGTCGACTGTCGGTGGTATATCGGTCGACTGTCTTATAATATAAGTCAAAAGCTTAGACTGTCAGTGTCAGATGTATAAGTTATAAGCATTTCATCCTTTCTTGGTCAACCTCAAAAATTTCTGAAGGCTTTATGTTCGATGCACTACAAAAGATTTATATAAAAAAGCCTCTGAGAAGCGGGGGGGTAGATCAGGGATATCTGTGCTGCTCGACAGAAGTTTCTAACTAGGTTAAATTACGTCTGCGACGCAAGCTACAGTCACCAAAACGCAAGTAGCAGTGAAGTATCGGCGGAACGTCGGTAGCCTATCGATCGACATGTCGGTCGACAATCGGACAACCACTCTCGACCGATGTATCAGTCGACATGTATATATGTAGACATGTACATGTATATATGTAGATATGTCGACCGATGTATCGGTAGAGGGGTGCATATAATACACAAGATCCAAATGTTTACCAAATGAAAGGCTCCCAGTAAGAGGATCCAAGGACACAGGGTCTTCTCCGAATTTAGCTGTTCTGGCTTTAGTGAACAATATATATAATTTATGTACCTGCCCACAAGTTTTCGGCCCTATGGTTTGCTAGATAGTGTCACTCCTTAAATCAAAATTGAGCACACTGAATTTTTCAGAGTTAAGTTCATTAGAACAATGCTCCATTTCTTTTTTTCTTTAGTGGCATATTTTAGCAACAGTGCTTATCTTTACTTTTGTGTAGTTTGTTATGAGACCTTTTAGCATCCCCACACACATTAATAAAAGCGAGTTCAGCATCTCTTCTCAACCTTTGGCCAAAGTAGGACCAATATGTAAGTTAGCATGCCTTCCTACTTGTTCTTTCATTCCATTATGTTTGGTTTTTCTGTAAATTAGTTATAATAAATCATCTCTCTTTAAATAAGTAGCATGCGTATAGTATCATGCAAAATGTGAAATTAACCATCTTTTAGCTAAAAAGAATTAAACCCCTCCAGTGTGGGAATGCCCTTTTTATAGCAGTAATAAAATTAAGGTTTAAAGAAGTTTACAGTGCTGTTATGAAATTGTCAGTACTATTGACTTCAAGCTAGTTTACTTCATAATGTATACATTTTTTTCTTGTGGTTGTTTTTGTGATTCCCACCACTTTGCTGCCACATACCTTGTTTTTTGTCACCACTCACTACAAACATTACATTGAGACTTTTGTAGGCAACAATCTGTGACCAGGAATGTGATCGCTAGAGACCTTTTTTACTGGAAACCAGCCCTACATCTGGCCTTGTTTACGGGCAAAAGTGGCTTACCTCAACACCACCATAGCTGGCTTCATAGTTGAACCAAGTTGTTCCATCATAGCTGTATTTGATTGTGAATGTTTTGACATAATAGCTGGGCTTGTAAAGTCCCAGCGCATACGCATCCTGTACGCCTTGTGTAGCAATGCGTGATACATGTTGGACACTCAGAAGGTCAATTTGAAGGTATTCACGCCCCTTAACATTCGTATCACTACACCATGACTTGATCCTGTTGTTAAGCCGCGCTTTGTATGGATCCCAGCTGTCATGATTTGTATATGAGCTGAGCTGAGAATCGTTGATTTTTCCACTTTCTAGACCAAGAGGGTTTAAGCAACCTAAACAGAAAATTGCAAATTAGTCACTTGGTTAGTTTGTCACATAGGACAATATTCTTAGAGAAGAGTCATAACAAAAGTGATGCAAATGGGGAGTGACAACTCTAACAAACGCTGTTTGAGCAATACTAGGTCTTGACTCAAGTCGTCCCGGAAATTTGGATCATCCTCCCAAATTTTTGGGATGCACTCCTGGAAATTTTTAGAATTCCCGGCATATATTCTAAGATTTGTTATAGAAGATTTCATGCCTAACTTACCAAGGTTAACCTAAATAAAAACGTGAAATAGAATTTCCTTCGATGTCCCGATTTTTTTCTGCAATGTCCCGGAATTATCGCTTGTTTCCCGGAAAGATTTCCAAGTGTCCCGATTCCTGCAGAAATCTCCAGATTCCTGAAACAATTTTGGCTTTGTCCCGAAATAGCATTTGTTAGAGTTGTCACCCCCTGAGATGCAATATGCATTGGGTAACAAGGAAATCTAGTTCAAGATAATGTGGTGAAAAGGCAATAAGTACAAGCAATCAGATAAAATAATATAGAAGCAAATAAAAAAGAAAGAAACTAAGGGGTCGGAACAATAATTTGTGGTGGGAAAGTCTCAGTGAAGTCTAAAGGTTTATTACCGATATTGAGACGCCCCCCACCCTGGGCACCCCAATATTAAGAATACGAAATCATAATAAGCACATAACATATTGGACAGCAACTTGAATGATGAACTGTGCCGATAAGGTGCTAAACTGTGATTTTGTCTGTCTCTTAAGAATGTTTTGATGAGCTGATTAAATATTCTAAAAGTTGGAGTGGCTAACTCAGTGTCAGTTGAGAAGTTTCTTCAAATTTGCTCCACCCCCTAACTACGGAACGAGACTAGTGCAAACAATTCCCCACCGCTGGGCCCTAGGGACTGGACTTCTCCTGAGGGCTACCAGGGAGGGGAAGAGGATGGGAATGGTTAAGAATTGAACCACGTAAGGGCCGATTTACATGGTACAACTTTTGCTTACAACTGTCGTATGTGATTTCTGCGCACCCCACTCACAATACGTCAAAAAAATCACGTACAACTCTTGCCACTGAAGACAGACTGTGCTTACAGTTGTCCTAGAGTTTTAATTAATTTAATTGTCATAGAGTTTTAAAACATTCTTTAAAATCCTACGACATTTCTTTTTTTTTTAATGTACACGATAGTTGTAAGCAAGTTGTTGGTTTGATTTACACAAAACAATTTGCTCCGTAGGCCTGTCATAACCTTGTCGCATGCAAAAAAGTCATACCATGTAAATCAGCCCTAAGAGTCTTAATTCTGCCATTCCTTATCCCTGTTGTTGGCAAGGGAACATTCTAAATTTTGCATTCACTATGGTTTATGGTTTATGGTTCATTCTACTGGGCAGGATTTACAGTTGGGGGCACAGGAGGACTTCAAAGTCCCATACAAAGGTGTAGACAGGGCCTCCAGCTTATATTTATTATCTCCAGCTTATATTAAATCCGAGAAGACTAGAAAGTCTAACCGTATGCAGATGTAATTACAAAGGCAGCACTTTCTCCTCGGTTATTTAAAGGCCCCCAGTGTTGGTCCGGTCGGGGTTCGAACCACGACCTCCCGCATGAAAGTCCAGTGCACTCTCGATTGAGCCAGCTATAGACTATGACATCCAGCAGAATATTTGGCTAGACATTTCCATGTTAATGATATGATCCATGTTGGCCATTAGCCCTTCAACGGTCAAATTATTTACTTATATATGTGATAGTGTCACGCTTGTTCTTTTCTAATTTATAACCCAAGAGAACATAGATAATAAGAAATAATACAAACTCTTTCAACCGTTATGCAATATATAACAGCTAATTAAGCGAAAGAGTTACTTTAATTCCGTTGCATGGTCTGTTTTATAAACTTACTGCGTAGAAATCAGCTGTTTTCCCAAAAGACAACTTAAATAACAACTAGAAAACATTAACACAAGGAAATAACTTGCACTAAACAAGCCGCAAGCATAAGGCAAATGGTGACTGAAGATGAAATGGACTTGTTGAGAAATTTCCGGTAATGTATATCATGTAAGCTTAACTCAAGGACTTGTGAAAAGCTTACGTATTATTCGAATGTCTGAACTTCTCGCTCAGAGATGGAAGCCTTTATTACACTTGAAATCTTTCGCGGGGTATTTGTTCGAAAGCAACAGAAATAGGCAATCGATGTATTTAGTACATGTTCTCTTCGGATCCACCACAAGTAGAAATGCCGGTGTGCGTTTACTCATAAACAATAGCCGCGTGAATAGTACAGAAACGTCCAGTAAAGTTTGGGATAAAATTGATTTCAACTTATTCCACTTTACATAAACGTAAGCCTTCATGCTTATTAGATTTAAAGATCTAAAAAATGTCTGTGTTGTCGTCAATACCTGATCTCGAAGCACCGATGCGTCCAAGAAAAACTTCGCTCACAATGATTGCCAACAATAGCCGATAGCCTTCAGGCACGGATAACTTCTTGAAGAGCGGTTCCATCTCTCTCTTACGAATTTCACGGTGTTTTCTAGTTAATCATGATGGAAGCTCAAGCTTCGTAATCGTAAAAACAGTGCAGGAAATAAATAAACAAATACGAAGTACCCCACGAGCTTTTCAATATGTGCAGACTTAACGCGTGTCAAGTACCCGATATGCGGGGGAGGGATTTTAGTCGGCGGTGCTCGCAGGGGAGAGTTGAGTTTACGTCCTAGTTTAGAAATTATAACATCGATGATTGAACAAAGCTTGTATCCGTCGTATCATTAAAAATAGGGAAAGTTGGAGTCATTCGTCTTCCACCATTTGAAGAAAGAAAGAAAGAAAAACAAAATAATATTTATAATGGCAGATCGAAAGCGCCACTTCGCAAGAAGAGGTTTTATTGGACCCGCCGGGTCACGACAAATCATACAAGCCTGAGTGTCAGTATTCTTTACTCCTTTTACGAAATGGCTTTATTGATATGATGCGGTTTAGTAAGAAAAAGGGTCATTTTCTGAAAATGAATAGGATCTGCAATGATACGCGCGGAAATTTTTTGCTTGGGTTAGTATTTCCCTTTATCCGGGACTCGGGGGTGTGTGGGGGGCGGATGTCAATATTTGTATCGGTCCGTCGGTGACTTTCGCTCCGATAAACAAGGTTTTCAAGCCGATTTAGTTCAAAATCTGCTCCAGATTTCAAGCGCTGTTTCCCGAAGAGGCTTTGTGTTGATGTTTCAGTTCTATAAATTCGCTCTTTGTGTTAAAGTTTGACAATTTTTTCATATATTTCTTTCGTTGCCTCTAGGGGGCGTGTGGGGGGCATGACGCAATCAAATATCACCAGGTTACGCTCCAAAGAGCAGATGTCGTAAGAAGAAGTCGAGGCTTCAAAACAAGTATAAATATTAAAACCACTCCGTACCGGGGAAAGTCTAACAACGGGAAAGAATTTTCGAGCTTACATTTATTTATTTTCGGGTTTAATCGACGAACTGCGCGAAACTAGTACTCCGTAAGTCACCATAATATTGTAGACCTCTTTAATACAAACGGAGACATTATATTCTCTTGTTTTCATGCTAATAAGCTTCAACATCCTCGATATGATGTTCAGTCTTACATTAATATTGCAAAGAGAGGCTGGCGAATGATAAATTCATTTCACTTGATTTCAGGCAGTTTTCTTGGATTAAAATATATTCCTTAGGATGGAGAATTATCTTGACCTATTTCCCGTCTGGCCCTCTTCGTTTGTTCAAACGCATCCTGCTATGCGCATTTGAAACTAAGGTGCTTCAGCACTTCAGCTTATCTGCCTATTTGCCAAATTAGAGAATGCTTTGCCAAGCAAAAAACATCGAATGTGGGCAGATTGCCAAACATGACTGCCATCATGTATTGCATGCCTCAATAAATTAAAGTGCTGCATTCACAATTAGCAACCCATTTGTCAATTTTAGGTATTGGGCTATGACAGCTTAGAAACCTCTGCGCCAGAGCACAGAAAAGGAAATTGCCATAAAAGGTCGGACTCAGGGATTGCAATTATCGGAATTTTAGAAGTGTACCCACCTCTTTGGCAAGAAATGTTCGCCTGTAGATTCGCCAATAGATATTTGTTTCAGATTACCAGCTATAATGGCCTCCAACTTTTCAAAGAGGGATCTACTTCAGATGCAGTCAGGGACCAATAATTATAACTAAAGAGAGCGTGATAAGCTGCACCCGGCCCGGAAATGTAACTAACCCACTGGGTTTTTCTTAATTGTTATTTACCAACAGATCATTAGTGAAGAGTTTGCACTGCTGGCAGGGTTGAAATTTTTCAACGCATAATTATATTCCGGCGAGAAGCACTCGCAAGATCGCACCCTCCTAAGTCGCGCGAGACACCCTGACTGACGCGCCAGAGATTCGTAGAAATCCACTCACGTACTATCACGAATCTCGCTATGTATTAAGTGAATAGGCCATTTGCATGATGGCGTAATTTTTGTACCAAGACCAGGCCTCGGTTGTCCAACAGGTGGATAACGCTATCCACCGGATAAATCACTATCCAGCGGAAAGAGATAGCAAAACCAATTGCGTTATCCAACGGACAGTAATTTATCCAGCGGATAGCGCTATCCACCGTTTTAACAACTGGGGCCTGGATTTGATGGAGCCAAAACCAATTGTGGAATTGCACACATTTTAGGCATCCTACTGATGAACGGTTACGGATTTCAGATATTTTTAAAAGGAACATTTATTTACAATCCGTCCCTTTGAATTGTAAAAATGCTTTCTTATGCAGATTTTTTTAAACTTTCCATGGAATAACGAGACAATCGGTAAAATTTGCCTGACAAAAGAAGCCACTCAACGCATTCTGGTCTTGGTGGTAAAAATGGCCTGTTACTTCGTGAATTACTTCGTTTTCTGTGGTTGGTTAAAGGTTATATTTCCTTCGGAACGTGATTGGCTCTAGAATCACTTTATTTTTAGTCAGTTAGGACACTCAGTTGAAAAACGCTCTAAATGCTAATTCAATTTAATTCTTTGTTCATGTCTTAGAATGTCTAATGACAATTGACCAGACCGGCCTGCAGATAGCTAGAAAGCCGGTCGAGGCGGGACAGTGTCATCATAGCCAAATTCTACAGTCATAGTTATTTTGAATTTTGCACATCCACAAGAGGCTAATTGCCCAAATATAGATGAAATAATAATGAATTGCCTGCCATTTATACAATCATTCGGTCTATTTCCAATGTCGCAATAACAGAATAAAATGACTTTTGGAGATAATTTATGTGCGTTCATTTGCGGCCCGAGCGCGGCGAGGAACGGATATGGCACTACAAGGGTGAAAATAAACAAAAGATCAAAATGATTAATAAACAAAGCCAAATTGAAGAATGCTACTGTTAATGATTCGATGAAGCAACTACCAATCAGCTGTGGGGCTGATGGCGCATTAGCAGCCCGCTGATCGCGCGGTTTGCTATTTGGCCGCGTATATTGATCGATTGTCTGCTCTAAAGCTCAAAAACTAATTAGATGAAAGTACACTTTGTTGCGAAAATGTTTTAATTTCTTTTCGTCAACATGCAGCTAGGCGCGTCTTGTAAGCTTAAAAAGTTTCACGGGAGATTGAGTTCTTCCTTTGATATCATTTGTTCATTTTATCACTTTTATCAAATGCGCACGCGCAAAGTTTGCAACTCCGTGTACAGGGAATCTCAATCTCGTTCCCAGAGCCTGATTTTCTTTGGTCAGCACCAAGAACACGGACTCTGGTGAGTTCACAAAAATAGACCTTCGCTGACTGCGCATTAATTGGCTGTGACCAGAGTCCGTGTTCTTGGTGCGCATGCTGACCAACAGAAAAGCGGGCTCTGGTGACGAGATTGAGGGAATCTCTGCTGAAAAACATCTTTGGTGTCAGACCTAACGTAATGGTCCTCTTAAATGTTTTCTGTCAATTTTTCAATTTGAAAGCCCGCTCGCCGCCATTATATTTTTGCAATGCGACATGGGATTTGTTTCGACGTCACTGCGTTATCAGAATTCTCAAGATGGCGACCTCAGAAGAGTTACCAAAAAAACTCCGATACTCTCTTCATCATCTTGGTGCCATTTATACATTATCATAACGTTGTGACTAAGTGTTCAACAGGAGGCAAAAAAAATTAATCATAAAACCAAACACAGTATTTCTCACGCATATATTTGGGCCGCTAAGGGTTAAAGGTTGTACAGTGAGGTTCCATTTGGATGAAGTCGTTCCTACTTACTCGATCTGAACACTCACTTAGATGACTAAGCTCGGCTAGGCCAGGATCAGGGATACAGTAGCAGTTTTCAATGGAGTGTCGAAAGTAATTACGCAATTGCATAGCTTTTGGTTTACTCTGTAACTAGATGAAAA
>BLFK01000031.1:239278-260369 GCA_014634185.1 Astreopora myriophthalma
AAACTGTTATTGGAAAGGTCCTTAAGAATCTTGTGAGGATCTTCCAAAGGTCATTGTGAAAATTTATGGAAAGATCCGGATTCAAGGATCTGTTACAAGTAATTTTTAATTTTACAGTAGTTCATTTTAATTTTGACTAGTTAATTTTTTATTAACTCGGTAATGTTATCTTTATAACCAGGTATTTTTTGTGACTATAGTTTTATATCATTCTGTGGCAAGGATTAATGGTTAGGCCTAAGCACTGATTTGAAATGGTTAGATTTTAAGTTATGGTTTCTGGATACTACCAGTACACAGCATGTATGTTCTCATTTGGCATAAATTAAGCTTTGGTTGAGGTGAGTCTGGGACTAAAATAGGAACAAATTTAACTACAATGAGGGAATTTGCAAGCTGTCCTGTGTGGTCTATTGGATATGAGGGCAGACTCTTAATCTGAGGATAGCTGGTTCAAACCACAGTGGGTGAAAGGTAAGTTTCTTCCTTCTCACATCCTGGTGAGTTGGGTTCATAATAACAGTACAAGATAGAGATAAGGGAGCAGACAGGAAAAAGATTGAAAAGTAGGAAAAAAAGGAAACAAAAGTAAGCAAAATCTGTTTTTAAACAGACCTTAGCGATGGAAAAAATACCTGGTTAAAAAAATATGTACCTAGTTAAAAAAAAATGCCTTTGAGAAATTTGTAAGTACAACAGATCCTTGAAGATGCTCAAAGGTCTTTTCAAGATCCACAAAGGATCCTCTAAGATTCCCTTAAGACCCTTCGCAACTTAGGGAAGATTTTTCAAGATCTTGGCAAGAAAACTGAGTATCCCTAATGATCTTGGCAAGAATTGTGAGGATCCTTGCTAAGATCCCAACTAAGATCTTTGTTAAGTTTATCAAGAAAGATCTTCATGAAAATTTTTATGGCCTGTAAAAGATTTTCACCGGGGTTTTAATAACTGTTGTTTATCATCATCGCAAAAATTAATTTGCAACAATTTGCTTGAACAGGGTTTAGATGACATGGAATCTGATCTGTTCGGTGGATCCCTGGGTAGGAATGCCACACAGAGCAAACTTTCAAGCCCTTCACACTCAAAGAACAAGACAAAGACTGAAAGAAAATTGTCTGAAGACTCTTCCAAACTGGGAAAGAGCCATAGAGAAAAAAGCAGTTCCCCAGAACCAACCAAGCTAACTGGGGAAATAATGACTTCCGGTGATATGAGGAAAGTCGAGGCAGAACAAGATACTAAAACTACGAAGCCAAAGGGAGCACAAAAACCACGAAAAAAGTTTGATTTTGGAGGTTTGTACACTTTGTTAAATAGTACACCACTACGCTTGAAATATGGATGTCGGATGTGCCTCCAGTTAAAAAAGTTGGTTTTCCTCAACAAAATCCCCAAAATCTTACTTAAATTAACAAATCACAGATGGATTTTACTTCTTGCCGCTTCATCTTATCCAAAATCACTGTCACAGTTGAACCCCTCGATTGAAAATGATCATCTGGGTGATTGGAGTCCTGAGAAGGACTGTTGTTGTTGACTGACGTTTTGACAACCTGTGCGGAAGCCATCTTCACAGTCAAGAAGAACGGTTGACGAAGAACAGTTGAACCCATTACTAATCTGTCAATCAGAATCCTAACAAATGAGCCAGTCTCGGACAATGGATGAAAGATTTTATAATGGGAGACGTTGACTGAAGTACGATACAAAAGTCCTGGAATATTAAATTGCACAACTGTTATGGTCTCCCAGGTATTAAAAATGCACTCTCCACTTAGTCAGTATCTTCTTTATTCCTTCTTGCACAATGCAAGTGACTAATGTCATAAATCTATGATTTCTTAGAGTTTGATGAAGATGATCCCTTGGCTGGCCTGTTGTCTGATGAAGAGGACAATGTCGTTCCAAAACCAAAGCCTAAAAAGTCCACAGCTGCAAGGAAAACTGACTCAGCAGGAATATCCCATCAAGGTATGTCTCTTTTTATTCCAAAATCTTCAGTCAGAGAAGGAGAGCAGGTCACTGGGAGATCACATTTCATTATGATTTATACGGCTTGCATCCTTAAAATCTTTTTGCTTCGTCCTTCCCTCAAGTCCGAAACAGCACCTGAGATTTAAGAACAATGTGCAAAAAACACATGCTGAGAAAAGTGGGAGCCCCCAGGACTAAAACGGCGTAAGCGTGTGTTCGAAGGATGCCTCTTGACTTCTTAATAACTTTTCACTCCAAAGAATGAATTTACAGTGCTGTAGCTACATGTATTCTTCTCTGACCAACACTAAATGATTTTACTCAGCCTGCTAGCCATCTCTCCTGTGTGGTTATTTAGAAATATATTTTTTGGAGCATTGGGATATTGTGCACCTCAAGAATCCCAACACCCTAAAACAAACATTCCCAAATAACAACACAGGAGAACTGGCGAGCTGGCTAAATGTGGTAACACCCCTTGGGCCGAAAGGCATAATGGAAGGCACATTGGATAGTATTCTTTTGTAATTTACAGTGTAGTTGGACAAGAAACTCACTTGTGGTATTGATTGACTTCTGTCTTTATGTAATTGTTGTTAGGTTCAGAGGAAGAAAGACCAAAATCCTCTAGAGGACGTCGACAAGCCAATCAGGAGCCTGCAAGTTCTTCCTCACCACCAGCCACGCCTGAGCATCAACCAGCTGTCAGCAATGAGAAGGCTGAAGACATAGGTGCAAGTTCACCTTCTATTTCTCCGAGGACTGCTGGTAAACCAGACGACAGACGTGAGGAGTCAGAATCCCCTCAGGGTACACCTCAAAGCAGAGGAAAAGGAAAATTTGGTACACCGTAACTTTACAAAATTAATTTGATTTTTTAAACCTGTTTTTCTGAGACGATGTTACTGTACCCTTTGAGGTTAATGGTTATCTGAGCCATGTGGAGGTGGAACCTTTCACATATGTCATAGGAAAGGCAGAAGTTTCTCCTCAGTTACACTACTTGAGACCCTAGCCTGCAAGAGGAGATGCCTTTTTCGGTTTAGTTTCCCAGTGGGTGTGACACAAAGCTGAGACCTCAAGGGTTGGTCAACTGGGATGTCCTGCAACCCCCCACTCTCCAGAATCATGACATTCTTATTAAACAAGTAAATAAAAATAGCTGTTACTGAAACTTTGGAACAATCTTGTATGTGTGACAAATCTTTTTCCAAATAATTATAATTTGCTCTCGATTACAGCACGGAAGGCAAAGTCAGGCAAAGATGAGGTCAATTTTGATTCAGATGAAGATCTTCCTGGCTTAGATTACTCTATCAAATCTCCAAGAGATTCACCCACCCTGCCCGCCAAAGCCAAAATGGAAGGCACCAGCAGACGGAACAGTCAGGGGTCCTCTGGGGATATCTTTGGTGATGGTGATGATTTACCAGACACAGGTACCATGTTTCTGCGAGCTCTAGAGGTTTCTCTTACATGTTTATATTTTTTAAAGCCGCCTGTTATTTTCTACTGTAGGCTGTTAGAGGCCGGGGTAAATGTTTTAAAATTATCACAGTTCAAAGTTACTTACTTTAACCTTGTTTAAGGATTTGACATTTTCTTTGTCTGGTCAGTTCACTAATGATAAGTAAGACACAGAAATTATAATTATAATTTTTAGCTGGAATCCATTGCAACCTGCAGCTCTGATACAGTTATTGTAAAGGTCAAGACATTAAGATGCAGCAGTTTGTAAATATGCTCCAGTCAATTCTCAATTGCAAATTTTTTAAAGGTTCTCAGGCCATCATTGCCAGACCGAATCCACCAAACTAGTCATGCCTTTGTATTCTTGCATTATTAAGGGCCACGAAGTGAAAGTCCCTCCAGACAGTCTCGATTCAGTGAGCTTCTTGGTAAAAAGGAAAAGGATCAACCTAAAAAACAAGTTCCTAAGTCGATGGACGACTTTCTGGCCAATATTAGCAGCAAATCAAACACAGGCTTAGGAGCGGGAAGCAAAAAAGGTGTGGCAATAATTGACTTCTCAGTGCCATTTATTTGTTTATTTGTTTATGTATTTATTTATTTCATTCTGCTGTGAAACGTAGTAATAAGTTTATCCGGTCATAACAGTAGCAAAAACGGCCGGTCAAGGCAAATGTGTGTGGCCAGTGCCGATGGTGCAAGCAAGTCACAATTTAACGTGAAAAATCTGAGTGCTCCTAAAAGGAGTCCAGTTTCAACCACCGAGCTACACAAGGCTCGTCCTGCATGCTGCCATGTCAACCTCGTTGCAGGTTGTCTCTTGTTCCCTTCCCTTGAAGCGACAGGGCCGGGAAGAAGAGAGACTCAGGCAATGAGGCTAAATTTGGGCTTTGCTTCTGATTGATTGAGAATGTTGCGCAATAATTATTATAACGTACATTGCAGAACTCCGAAACCTAGGCAATCACGAAATCACTCTTAAAGTTCCGCATTTTCCTCTAATAATTATTATAACGTACATTGTAGAACTCCGAAACCTGGGCAATCACGAAATCACTCTTTAAGTCCGGCATTTTCCTATAAGTTAAACTTATTCTCGATCCTTTTCCTCGATCCTCCTTTTCTTTCAGTTTCGAGTCCCACATCTGAAGACTCCTTTCAGTTTGGCGGCTACATGCCTTCTGCAGCTACTAGTGGTCCGTCACATAGCCGGGGTGGTCTGGCACGACCAGACACAGCCCCCAGCTCCGTTAAACGGTCCGTCAGGTTTTCTGACGAACTTGGGCTCGATGACGACCTGGTTGAAAGCAACAGACCGTCCAGTGCTCCAAGTGAGCGACCCAGCAGAAGACAACAGAGGAGAGGTGACGGAACTGACGGAAATAAGAGTGGATCATTTCTCGGTGATGATAAGAAACCACCGACTGGGAGTGATTCTACTAAAACGCAAACCAAGGAAAACGGTGGGTGCCCCACAATAAAGCGAATTTTATGGAAACTGCTTGTAAGCCCTTTTTCTCTAAGGGCTTACAAGGCTTACAAGACGGTTTTCCTTTCTTGGAGCAGTTGATTTTGTCGGCCCGTTAAAGGAGCGCGCTCAACCAGAATGCGTTGAAGGCAAAGCTGCCATATTGAACATTTTCTGTCTCACAGAAAAGGGTAACTACTCTCATTTTCGTTTGTTACGTCGATCGAGTCAGAGCCACTTTCGTCCATCTTTGCTCTGGAATATTTGCACGTTTTTCTGACAGGGCGACATTTGAAGAGCAGAAACGAGTTCCCGGGTAATGAAAACAACAACTGCGCGCAAAGCACTGTAGTTGAGCGTGCTCCTTTAAAACACCCCGAAATCGGTGTACCGTGGGAATGTGATACTGTTTGGGAGCCATGATCACAGGGGAGGTCCCTGGACCTCTAGGCACCAGTTCTCCATCCAGCTCGATGCAATTTATAGTAACTTCCCCAGCCTTTGAGGACTGGAGCCAGTCCGCGTTTCAACAAGTTTGGATGCAATAATATTAGTGTATGAACGTGGTATGTGATCCGAGAAACAGTTTCATATTCAAGCTGCATTTAACCCTGCAGGTTTAAAATCAAGTGGAGGTGGCGGGGGAGACTGGTTAGGACTTGGTGGTAGTGATGATGGGAGCCTGGATATGAATAATGCTTTGCCAAAGACTAGCACACCACTTCCAAAGGATGAGAAAAAGGATACACCCAATGCGCAAGGTGCAGATGCATTTAATCACACTTACCACAGAAAAACAGACTTTTTCAATTCAGGGATTTCTGCGTCAAATCTCCGAGGTTATAAATTCGTGGGTGACAGAAAGCGGCCTACCCTGAGTGTCAGAGGAATTTCTTTCCAAGATCTGAGAGAGAACGCCGAGCTGGCGAGCAAGCGAAGCGCCGAGGAGGTAACAAAATACCAGCGAAGCGTTCTCTCTCGGTCTCGGACCTTGGAAAAAAATCCTCTGGAATACAGAGGGTACACAAAGCTACAGTAGGAAAAGTTGCGGTTTTTTTTTTCTTTAATCTGGAGTGACTAAGTGGGCAGCTGGTAAGTGTGTTTGTTGTCAATTGTTTGGTCTAACGGGTGACCAAAAAGGCATTGTTCCCCAAAGATGTCCTTTCATATTTCTTTACGGTTTGCACTTGAAAATGTGCTCATGTATTGAGAAGGAAACCTCAGGAAAACATTTCAGAAATGATCAAACTCACCTTGTACATTTGACACCCATGAGTTGGATTCCATTTCGGGTCTCGTCTGTTCCGGGTATTTTTTTCTTTTTCGTTGTCGTTTCTTTTTCCGTTATTCACAGTTTATTTACTATGTACAATGTAACTCGATGATCTACTCAGTTTCGGACGAATTTTGACCGCAAATTAACAACGAAATTACAACTGGAACCTAGGTAACAACAACAAAAACAAAAAACATTTTGACAGGTTGAATGGGACTTTAGTTTCAATAACTGCATTAACACTTTTGTTGTCTTTTGCTTAGTACAAAGGCAAAGGGAGTGCAACTGGCATTCCCAAAACACTACAGACACACTTACTATACAGACAAACCACCTCTAAACTGTCCTTAACCGTACTTCCTATCGACAGGTCCAACCGAACGTCAAGAGCGGCAATCGTCACCACCCCGTAGAGCAGGCAGATTCAGAGGAGAGAGCGGCGATAATGACGAGTATCTGCGCATGTTTGGAATCACACCTGATGAACCATCCAAACCAAAACAGCCAGAGGCTTCAGATGGCGGAAAGTGAGAACAGTTTTTAAATTCATCTGTTAAAAGTAATTCATTCCCTTGAGACAGGCCACTCGTAACATACGAGCCACCACGAACTACAGCAAGAAGTGGCAGTAGTAACGGGTTGATTTCATAGAGGAACATTTAAACCAGGAAAATACATGTTACTCATTAATTAACTGGCTGGCTGGCTGATTAACTGATTGATTGTTTGATTGATTGATTGATTGATTGATTGATTGATTGATTGATTACAAAAGGTCATCATTGTTTCCGTGGGAGTCACCAGCAGGTAGCCCTAGGAGGGGAAGGCGGTGGCGCGACCAAACGTCGCAGCAGAGCTCCCTGGACAAGCCAGATGACGCAACCCTAGAGGGAGGGCCTTTGGATGTGCCTGATAAGACAACTCCTCAGTGGGGTCCCCTGCAAAAAGATGAAGGCAGACAGAAAGGTGTCCAACGGCAAGTGTCATTAAACCAAGACACGGAGAGACCCGAGGCACCTCACCAGACGGTTGATAGACAACATGTTATCAAAAGATCGCCACAGTATCCTGCTCAGGAGGATGCAATCGGGTTATCAACACCAGCCTCAGTTCCACCCCCCGAGTCAAGACCAGTACAAGCTGACGGTCATTATAGAACCCAACCGGTGTCCCCTCATGCTAACATTCCGCCGCAAGTGGGACCTCAGCCATACACCCCACAGTCGCAGTCCACGCCTCCGCAATACCAGCCTACTCCTCTCGCTTCGCAGACAACTCAAAACCCGCCCCAATCTCTTCCCTATCAGCCTCAATACCAGTCCCCAACTGGATTTCAAGCCTCTCCGCAAACCTCTCAGGCGTTGTTTCCGGTCGCTCAACCCTCGCCCCATATTTCCCAACTTTCGGCTGTGGAGAGACTGGAAATGACTAAACTAAAAGCTGAGAGCGAGCTGCAGCAGGGTCGCTTAATGGAATATCAGGTAGCGAGTGAGCACCAGCAACAGCAGAAGACGCGGCTGGAGGAGGAAGTTAAGGAACTGGTGAAGAGGGTTCAGGAGATGGAAGGAGTAAGGCAGAAGAAAGAGTTGGACGCTGCTAGTAAGGTGTCCGAGTTTGAAGGAAAGGTGAGAGGCTGAAGAAGCATGTTTCTTGCACTGCTGTAAGTTGTTGTGTAATAACTTTTTCGTCGATCTATGCTAAAAATAGCCGTGAACAAATATGTGAGGGAATATGAGAGTCGTGGTGTCCAGTTCTTCTCTAACAAATGTAACATTGACTATCTTTTGTTGCAGTGTGCCATTAGTTATTAACTCGCTTTATAAGTTGGTCTGGCATTGTTCAGAACGCACAGTCATTTGACCCGAGATGCAAAGAGTAAGGTGGTGGGATGTTATTGTAGACCTTTATCACAGCGTTCAGTGGATAGAGGAGAGACCAAGAATAAAATTGCATGTCAAGACGTTTTCAGTCTCTGATTGAAAAGATTTTGCAGTTGTCCTCATCTTTGTGTGTAAAGTTTCGGCAGGAAATGCGAATACCCTGTGCTAGTTATCCAAAATGTGAACTCTAGAAACCCAGTCACTGCCGTGGAAAGGTTTATTGTCTTCCATTTGACCTTAAGGTTCTGCAAGGTAAATACAACCCATTTTACTGCTCGTTTCAGGTTCGTCGTTTAGAGCTGGAGAGAGAGCAGCTCCTCACTACAATCGAGTCTCTGAAAACAAGACACAAGGATGAATTGGCTAATATCGATATAGCTCAAAAGTAAGGCGATTAGAGTGAAGTTAACGTTCACCCAGCAGGAGTTTAATAACCTTTATATGAGCTTCCAATTTCTAGTTGATACGGAGAAACGGAAAGACAAGTTTTAGTTGTGTGGATTATAGTTTATAAACTTTTCAGGCTGCAAAAACTTTATTAGTAACGTATTAGTGCAAGGCTTTTAGTCATTTCCTCAGACAGAGCCCAGTGTTGCATTTTTAACAGCGTTGGTTTCTAACAAAAAATAGTTTTAACTCTGGGACTGAATCACACCTGCGTTTTGGAGAGAGGATGTGTGCCGGCTACAGACATGTTTGCATAATTACTTGTGACCAGTTGTTTTGACCTTCTCCCTTTTTCATTTTACAAGGTCCCACTTGAAGACCTTGGAAGAATCGTACCGGCGTCGGGAACAACGACTAAAGGAGGAAACCGATCTGATCATCAACCAAAACAGCGAAAAGTTCAAAAACCTGGAAACAGAAAAAGCTGATTTACAAGCGTCGAACAACAGGAAAATCGCTCTTCTAGAGACCGCGAAAAGCAACGAGATAAACTCGTTAAAAGACATTCACCGGCGAGCTCTGGAGCAGTTTCGCCAAGAACATGAAGACGAGATTGCGCAGTTGAGAAGGCTCAAGGAACAGGAGGTGTCAGCGGCTACCAGTGCACATGCGCACACTAAATCCCTCCAGTCCCTCATGGATCAAGTGTTGAACTCCACTCGCGAAGTCAGCAGCTTGCGTCAGAAGATTGAGGTCACGCATAAGAGCGGGCTTGAAGAACGTGAGCTGTCTGCGAGGGCCCGGGATGAGTATCTGAAACAGTTGCAGGAGAGGTTACTAAGGCAGCAGTCTGAGAATGACGATGAGAGAGCCAGGTTACAAGGCAAGTGACCAGATTTAGGCCAAGGGGTGGGTTTTTAACAAAGCTGTGATTTCCTTGTGGGGGCAAATTGTGACATATTTATTGAATTAATGGGCCTGTTTTTTGGCCGAGTAATGACGTTTTGCCCCCACAATGGAATGGAACTAGGAGAAATTTGCATTAGCAAAATGGCCTATTGGAAACTTAGAGATTTTCGAGGAGAACCCGAAAGAGTTTCGCCGGGTTACTCGGACAAAGTCTAGAGAGATCAGCTTTTAAATCTCGTTACTTTGGTCAATTTACCGCATGTGATATTTTCTGTCCAGCTCCTTAAATTAAGATGACTGTTACTGGCAACAGTTCGCCAAACGTCGTCACTCTCGCAGGTTTGGTCGCTAAGATGGAAATACACATGCGCGAGCAGACTCGTCAAGTCGATCAAGAACGATGGCGCTTGTCGCAGGAAGAATCACGCCTGAAGGCCCTGCAGGCAGCACTGGAGGACGAACGGCGGATCACAATGGAACAGCTGTCTGCACAAAGAGCTGAGGTAATACTTAGAGTGCATTATTTTTGGACTATTCCGGAATAAGGGTACAAGAAATGTGCCGTTTATCGGTTCTTTTCGGACTTGTTCCCAAAGAATGAACGGAATAGCATTGTTTATTTTGCTCCCGATAAAAGAATGAACGGAATAAACAGAATACGGTTTACTCGCAATACACAGAATACGGGTTCTTTTGGGGAGATTTTGGATTCTAGATCAGTTTGTGTGTGTTTGCGTTTAGGTACAACGCGCCCGTGACGATCTGGTGCGAGAACAGAGAACTACTATGAGTCAGATACAAGAGGAGAGGAGAACACTTGCCACAGAACGGGCCCAGCTTTCCTCGGCTCATCAAGACTTTTTCAGCAGAGAGAAGTTGAAGACTGAGACGAGCGTGCAGGTAAGCGTAGTAATTAACAAGGACACTTTGTGTTCATCAGGGTTTACGGTCGTGGTAACAAATTAGTTTTTCCTTATGGCCAGTTATGGTCAGAACTCAAAGAAAATATTTGTGAGCCATGTCTCTGTTCCCGTTGTCTCATTGCTGACTCTTTTTCATTTCCTCGTTCCCTCAGGCCGAGGCAGATCTTGGAGTCACTGCGATAAGGATTAAAGAAGACGTCGTTGCCCTTAGTGTACGGGAGGCTCAACTGAAGAAAGAAGAGGAAAAATTGAGGAGAGAAAGGCAAGAATTTGAGCAACGGCGGAGTGGATTTGATGAAGAGAGAGACAGGATTGGAAAACTGGGCCTTGAAGTACAGAAGAGATCACGTGAGATTGAGGACCTGTGTTCGGTAAGTTGCTGTTGTGGAATAGTTGATGTGCCTGTTGATGGTACAATAATACATTTTTAACGTGCAACAAAACTGCGTTTGACATTTGAGGTTTAAAATTTGTTTGTGGAAGGTAACTTTGAAAAGTACTTCATCAGGCCATTTTATAGTCGTTTTCCGCGGCACAATGCTTGTGGGTGCGATTTCTTCGTTCCAGGCGTTAACCTCCACCCATCAAGATCGTAGTGATTTACCTTACGTATAGGGCACTATCACTAATTGAGCTCCGAGGGAAAGTTTGAGTCGACTAAATAGGTGCTTTTCGTTCATCTTTTCCAGGATGCTGCTCGAGTACGGGATGAAGGCGAGCAGGCCCTGGAACTAGCCGAACGTGTGCGGTCGAACGCCGAGAGTCAGCGGGCAGAAGCAGAAGGAATGTTTCTCGTCATAAAAGAGAAAGAACGACAGTTGGCGCAGGTAGCTTTATCGATGATCGTGTTCCTATCACATGACATAAAATGGTTTGGTTGATTTAACATTAAGGTCAACCGTTTTCGGTTGGCGGGGTTTTTCATGTTCTGTAGGGAGAAAACCGGCTTTGGTTTTGGTTGTTTTGTTTACTCGACATTTTCAACCAGCTCCGAAACTGGTCGCGCCAGTTTATCAACCAATGAGAAGGAAAACCAAAACCAGTCGCATGTTGCACGCGCGATTTTTCCCGCGCTTTGAGCAAGTTACATGGAATTGCTACGAATTTTGATTGGCTCATTGAACCGTTTTCACCTGGTGTGATTGGTCGGAGTAATTACTTGGGTATTGGTTTACGACACAATTAAAAACCGCTCTAATAAAGCAAAACGACAACCGCTAGATTGGATGTTTTGAAAAAGTGATTTCGAGAGACAAATGGTCAAAATATACGAAAATGGATTTCGGCTGTTGCTGAAAAAGGCGGTGAGGCTTAACTTTCGTTTCCTTTCGAAATAACTTTCTTAGCATGTAATTTGTGTTTCAATAAGTTCTCCTGGATTTCCCGTGTGATTTTTTTTGTCTGTCAGCTTTTCCGAAATAAAGTGACTGTATAGTTGGGGCCGGGCGTCCATTGATTTGGTGTATTTTTGGTTCTTGATCCCTGATGACTGTTTCTGCCCATGTTCCCAGGACCGTCTCGCCGTCGCTCATGAGCGGCGTTTGCTGGAAAAAGACAAACAGGCCGGGCGGTGCTGGCAGTGCGACGGGCGTCGCTCCACTCCTTCTCATCAGACACAAGTGATAGGTGAGAACTGCGTTCAGAATTCAGCGCACACAAATTTCTTGTCTCTGTATTTTCATTCTTGCCGATCAAAGCCCGCAGGTGTCTTTGCATCTTGAATACGTAGGTGCTTTGGAACCGGTCTTTAGAGACACAGATAACGTTGGAGAAATTTACAATCGCTGGTGGATGAACAAAAGGAGCTAGTTAGAGATCCCTTGTTGTTGTCCACCGACATGGCGGCGATGACGTCACGTGCAAACCACCTGTAGGGTACTTTAACAGCGAGGGCGGCAACGACAACCAAAACGTCGCTTTGAGTTAGAAATCCGCCTCATTGCAAACACTTTCAGTACATAAAATGTGTGCCTGTTATCCAAGAATCAGACTGGTATGGACGGGGTTCGAATTTGGAGAGAGAAAGCGAAATTCAACGTCGTGTGCTGTGCTGGCGTTCTCCCTAAGACGCCGATTTTCGTCATTTGACGTTGTTGTTTTGGAGAGGACGGCAAAGAAAGGCCAAGATACCAAAGTGTAAAACGCACGTGCAGAGCGTGAAGAGCGATTGTTTTTTTGTCATCAAACCTATCGTTTTGTGGCGTTCTCGTTGCCGTCCTCGTTGCTACATGTAAGGCTCCCTAATGTATTACCTCAGTGGGCGCATGCTGTCCACTTTCTGTCCGAGATTTTTCCTTCTTTTTCGCTGCCAAGTTTGACACAAGACGATGAATGACCGACAATGTGCGAATCCTAAGGGTGCATTTTTTGGGGGACTATTCTGTCTATTCCTATTCCGGTTTAGGATTAACGGAATACCAGAAATAAGGTTTTCCAAAAAACGCGTATTCCGAAAACGGAATGGTTCTTGCGGAGGTGACCTGAGAACTAACACTCGGAATAGTCTGGACACGGCTAAGAGGGACCTTTGGCGGCCGCGCACGATTTGGGCGCCAAAATTATCCAAAAAAACCGCTTATTCTGTGTATTCCGAGTAAACTGTATTCTGTTTATTCCGTTCATTCCGAAAACTGTTTCTACCCATGTTCCCAGGACCAAGATAAACAGGCCGAGCGTCCCAAAAAGGACGCGTAAACCGACCTATGGAAAAAGACAAACAGGCCGGGCGTCCCAAAAAGGACGCGTAAACCGACCTATTCTTATTGCGGAATAGCCCGCAAAAAATGCACACTAAGAAACGTACGAGTACAAATGAAGTTGTTGTTGACGTTTCTCGTTCTCTTATTTTTTGTTCTATTAATTTTTTGATCGATCTTGAACTTATAGATTCGCCCTCGGGAGATTCGTCAAACCTTGCGCAGCCTTCCCGGGTTGTTTCTACTCCTGTAACTCCGGATTTATTGGTTAATAGTCTTGAATTGAAAAGAACACTAAGAAAATGGTCCCATGACAAAGAAAGGGTGAGTCATGGACAGTCGTTAGTTTCTTTGTGGCAGGGGTTATGGTTTCAAGTTACAGAGGATTTCGAGTGCAGCTTAAAATTCCTGGAGCCTGTTTCTCAAAAGTCTCGAAACTTTCCGGGCATATATCGTTTGACATAAATCCCTCTATATCTCCAAAAGCGAAAAGGTTGCAAGCCATGAAACTTTCAGGCGAATATTTTGTTTTTTCTGGTATCGAAAAAATGTTAAAAGACCAGCTTTCCAGAATAAGCAGATTGTAGTTTGAAAACTTGCTTTTCGGGACTTTTGGGAAACGGGCTCCTGCCTTGTAAAATGGTATGCTTGTACTCTCGATTGTCGATGCGCGAACCTTGGAAGAAAATGGGGACAGCCTCGACTAATTGGAAGTAAAAGAAAATGACTTGCAGCTAACGCGACCGTCGAGTTACCGGAGGTTTTAGTCAAATGTGTATGTAAGGCTGTTGTTTGGCAAGATCGAGTGCAGGTATCCTAAGCTTCTCTTAGAACTCGGTGCTACCTGACTAGCAAGCTATAGCGATATTTCTTGTTTACAAACATTGACGTCAAACTTCTTTCGATATTCAAATTTGTCAACCACTGAACAAAAGAAGGCATTCTTTAAGCAGCCAATAAACCTCTGGTAGGGACGTTAATAACAATGGCTGACGTGACGAGAAATTATCGCTGTAGTAGAAACGTTCTTGAGCACGATTCTTGTTCGAGGCATGCGCATTAACGTTGGTTTGAAGCTAATTTTTGTTATTGATTTAGAGATTGCGTACTTTATTCCTTAAGAATTACGTTCATAACAGATGGAAGCTACCCCTGAAGGTGAAGAAAATTGTCACACATTTCTTTTGTTTTGTTTTCCAGGATGAAGAATTCCTTGAACAGGAAGCTCAGTTTCTTAGAAAACTTCAAGCCAGGTGACAGCAGCCACAGCAAGCTAATCTTGCCGCTTAATTCAACAGTTAACTGACGATTTCACTCCTCTGTCCTTTCGCGTGTATTGCTTACACTGAGATTCTTTTCGGATTTAACTGTTGACTTGTTGCAGTGGCAGAGGCAATGGTCTTTCCTGAAAACCACCGCAATATTAGCTAGCTGCCAGGAGACGGCGTGGCCCAATGGTTAACGGGCTGGATTTGCACGCTGACGTTCCAGGTTCAAATGGATCAATTTCGATATTTTAAAATTGAAATTCAAATAATTGACTCGACTTCGAGGCTCTGTGGAGTAAAGTCAGCCTCGAGATGATGCCTTTTGTTTCAGAGTGAATTTTCAAACATCGAAATTGGCCAATTGTCGCCCAATAGTGATGCCGTGCGATGTTGCAGGTTGAGGGAAAAACTTGTAGCTTTTCTACTTTTTGCACAAATGTTACATCTGTTGCGCGTTTTACCACCTCGCGTGAAACTTGTCGCGCAACATTTTCATCACTGTTGCGCGACAATTTTGACAAGAATGTTGCTCGTGTTTTCGCGGCTTAAAAGCGCTGTTATCCATGGCAGAATATTATGGTATAGAGTGTGTTCACTCACGTGATCAGTGGCTTTGTTTTTTTTTAACCGACACAACAGATGATCCTCCAACGTCGTGCCCAGGGTCTTCTCGCTTTTCAATATGGCGAGAAGACCCTGGGGACGAGGTTGATAATCCTCGTTCCCAGGGTCTTTGTTTTTTTCGCTCCTC
Source organism: Astreopora myriophthalma (assembly GCA_014634185.1). Lineage (NCBI taxonomy): Eukaryota > Metazoa > Cnidaria > Anthozoa > Scleractinia > Acroporidae > Astreopora > Astreopora myriophthalma. The sequence continues at coordinate 254,284 of BLFK01000031.1, forward strand.
TGGTTACGAGGTTGATAGATTCCAAGAGGATTAGTTTGGGACGCCAATATAGACGGCGTTTCTTTGTTTAGGGAAATCAATATGGCCGCCGTGATGTCATGTGCCAGCGCTCAATTTTTTGGAAGGCTATATTTTGCTAAATATGGATCTGTGAAATAGAAACGTTGGTAAAGAGAGTGATGTAATCACGGGAGGAAGTGAAGTTGAGTGCGCGCCAATCAGTGGGCGACTAAGCAATATGGACTCGTAGCATGTGATTTTGTTATTTAACACTTTTGGAAGTGGTGCTCTTCAAATGAAAGTAATTTAGTGGTGGTATTTATACAGATAAGATCTTTTATTGTATATAGTAGACATTTTTGTTAATAACCCCTTGTAGCGAATACTGGTTTCGTGATTTAAATGTCGAACTGGCGTTTTTTTTTTTTCTAGAAGAAATACATTTTCATCAGGCAATATTATGGCTGGTCCTTGCGTTAATGCTTGCTGTGCAAAAGTGATGGATTTTAGTTCGTATATGGTACACAAACTGTATTCTACAACTATTTTTACATTTTCCTTTGACAAGAGCTCGCACCATGAAGATGGAGATAATCACGGTGGCTTTATTTTCCAAGGTATTTTAGCTCCCGTGCCAGCTTGCACATTGCAAGGCATCCGCAAAGCTGCGTGACGCAGTAATCATTACACAGAGATCCCTGAAAACAATACAAAACCCAGATTTGCAAATCGAGGCTTTGAGCTTACATTGCTGGCATGTTAAAGATAAATCGTTTGTACTTACGTTGCGAAGCGCGCAACTCCGAGACAGCCCGAAGTTTAACTGCAGTGTGTCAACAGAGTAACCCGGATGTGCTGGAAATTGACAAGTGCTTGGAATTCTACCGGCATCGACACATATCACGTAAAATTTTCCCCCAAATTGTTCCACAAGTTATGCTATTATGCTCCCACTACATAACTTTAAAGATCGCTGTACTGGCCTGGACGCCTCTCTGACCGTGGAGATGAGGCGCGCGTTGAGCCGTAAAGCTAAGCCGGAATTAACTGAGAACTGGCCCAGCAAAACAAGGTTTTTACGACGAAAATAATTATATACTATAAGCATGCACTGTAAATTTGTGCATGGAAACTGAAACGCTTGACCTCAAATAAAGTCGAGAAATACAGCGATCGAAGCTCGGCCGAACCGTAGCAGGAAATCCGCATGCCGGATTTTAACCGTCACGTCGATTGGTCCTTGACGGTTAAATAACCCTCACGCGGATTTCTAGCTACGTCTAGTGTTTCGAGTTTTGAACTGATTTAAAAGATAATGGTGTGAGAAGAAACATCCGATTTTCAGCTTGGCTGATACGTGGTTTGGAAGCTGTGCGATGGGAATTTTTTGGTGAAAATCAACTCGGCGCTGGACAGGTCCGAAATCAAGCTTTTCCCCCTTGTCTTTCTTTTATACGCTCAGGTAAACACAAAAACAAAACCCCACAAATCGCTGAAATTCGTCGTTTTCAGCCACAAGGACGGCAAATATGTGATTGTAATAGCAGTATTTGACGATATCATGGATTTTAGCGATTTTATATGAAAGATACAGAGATCAACGGCCACATCGTTTTGTAGAGTTACCAGTGGTGGAGAGTTTCGCAGTTAGCATACACCCTGGTAATCCTGTGGTGTACTTGGGAAACTCGGCCCAGTCGCCATATACCTCGCGGTAAAGATGGCGGTCAAGTAACTCAACCTAAATCTCAAATGGGAAAGCACAGAGGGAAAGGGAAAGAAGTTTCACGCCGTCATAAGTTAAGCAAAAGTGCAAGCTTTGAAAATGCTTGGGCTGCAACTGGAGATTTTGAGAGCGACGAGACGAGAAGCATTCGTGGTGAGGACATTCTTAGTTCGAGTTTATGATCAAATGAATCAACATATATATATTTGAGCCAACTTTTGTTGAGTTAGTCGTCGAATTTTTCATCTGAAAAACCTCACTTTAAGTTCCTTGCATGATAAGTAGTTCACTAAATGTGAATCAAAGTGCGCCTAGTTTCTCACATAATTACATATGGCGTTTGTCTGCAATCAATCTATAGGTGTTTTTTTTACGTTAGGACATCGCCGCCATGTTGATATACGAAAACAATAGTTCTCTCATTAGCTTTCTTTTTTCGTCCACCAGCAGTTGTACATTTCACCATTGTGATCCCTGCCCCTAGAGATTGGTTGCAAACCACCTACATAGACATGACGAACAAAAGCAGCAAACAAGAGTTGTACTGTTTTCGTCCTTCGACACAGGGGTGATGACATTTTGTGCAAACCACCTACATGGATTATTGCAATGTCCGCAGTGTTTAATCTTTCAAATTGACCCATAGTCGTACTGACACTGTGTCTCAATTTTAGATGACAACAGCACAAAGGATTATGGCCGAGGATTCCCATTTCCACTCTCCATGTGGGTTAGTTATATTTGGTCTGTACAATATATATATCTTATTACATGACTCAGGCAGTCAGAGGGCCAATAACTAAAATCAACCAATCAAAATGCTCTATTGCTGGTCCAATATTCTCTAAGTATTGGACCGGGCATTGTCCCAAATGTCCCGAATGAGCTTTGAAAAGCTTCAAAGCTTTCTTCAGTCGTATTAACCAAGCTTGCTCGGGACCGTACTGGAAGAATATCGGCCCTCGGTCTTTTCTGTACGGACCGAGCGCAGCGAGGTCCGTACTGTCAAGATCTCGGGCTGATATTCTCCCAGTATGGCCCTCGCGCTTGGTTAATAAGATATATTTATTCGATGGTTTTACATATAATACACGTGGATATTTTGTGAGTTACATAGTATTTTTCCGAGCCCCGAAGGGGCGAGGAAAAATACAAGCAATGAGCAAAATGTCCACGAGTATTATATGTAAAACCATCGAATAAGAGATTTATTATTCCACTACAAAAAGGTTTTGTTATTTTGGCTTCTCTGTTTTGGTAAGAGTGTTGAAATGGTGCGTATAAATGACGTAAAGAACACAGAAAGCCAGTTAAATGTATTCGCTCTGTTGTAAACTGGTCAAACCGGGACACTAAAGTGTATTACGGTCTCATATTTTGCGCGTTCTCTTGACCTTTTATGGTGAAATGATGCAATAGTGGAATAATAAATAAAGGTATATAGTAATGAGGCAAAATATTATTTAGGCAAAGCTAAAAACAAGTCAATGCAGCGGTTCCACGAAGATCACATGGGGGTCCAGGGAGGTTTGCAGGGGCACTTGCCATGTGCTTTGCTAGCTTTGTTTCCCACTCTCCCTCCCACAACTTGGGTAAGTACTCTTTCCACACACTGGTTCCAGTGATGTGTCGACAGGTGCCTGGAGGTGTGCTGTGGCTCCATTGCCATGGTGACCTCCTTGCCACGGAGGATATTGCTGCAGTCCTCTGTTGCGACTGTCATTTGTACCTATCCTCCAATCCAATTGACTCGGTTTTTTTAAAAGTGAATTAGCACGTAATGAGTAAAAGCAAAGAAGTAACAATTGCAACAACAACAAATAAAAATAAGTGGGCACTCTGAAAACAAACAAACAAGCAAACAAAAACAAAAAAACAGATAAGAGGTAATCCGTATGTGAAAACTCCCTTAAGATGACATACACAATGGATGGACAAAATGCCAGCAGCGATTGACTGAATTAAAACTCATAAAGGGATAAAATTGTTTGTGTGTAGGCAATTGAAAAATTGAGCATACTGAATGATGTAAATGTTGCAGTTAAGAATTACATGGGGTAAAAATAATTTCAACCTAGTTTTAGTGAAAGTTTCCATGTGTGGTATTCATTATTTTAACTAAGACACTAAGAAATAACAGATCAAACTAGACTGAAAAAATTTTTACCCATTATTATTTACCTTCTTCGCAAACACCCAGGTGAACTTTAAGCTCCTTACAGACTGTTTCTGTTGCCTTAAATGTTTCATCATTTGATGACTTACTGTCGCTCCTTCTTATAAAGCTTTAAAATGTTTCTGCTCATGTGAATCAGATCTTGTGCGCTGGCAGCAATTTTAAGGTTATTTAAAGGAGCACATATTCAACAATTTCTGTAATACAGAAAAGGGCAATTTTCCGACTTTTTTCTATTAGATCAGAGCCGCTTTGTCCAGCTTTGCTCCGGAATATTTGCACGTTTCTGACAGGTCGGCATTTGAGGAGCAGAAACGAGTTCCTGGATAATAACGACAACGGCGGCGTGCAAAGCACTGTGGCTGAGCATGCTCCTACAAATGGCAGCTATTTGGAATAAAGTAGCTGTCCTGCACAAACATCTTTAGGCAGGGGTCTCTCTCTCTTTTTTTTCTCAGATTAAAGGGGTAGTTAAGCAAATCCAGTCGATAATTGTCAATGTGCAGTTTCCTTTTTTTGGACTTTAGGACTTAGGGCACTGTGATCCTAAGAAGTGTTCAGGGAGAAAGCTGTCACGGCTTGGATTTGTCAACACTCTGAAGCTCTCACAGAGATTCAATGGTCTCATCCTGAGTCCCCTTGGCAAACAGTGTGTTTCACCCCAAGACCACACCCTCATCAAAGAACATGGACTTGCAGTGATTGACTGCTCATGGGCCAAGTTAGAGAGTACGCCATTTGGAAGAATGAAAGGTTGTCATTTGCGCTTGTTGCCGTACTTGATCGCTGCCAACCCTATTAACTATGGAAAGCCTTGTAAACTGTCTTGTGTTGAAGCTTTTGCTGCCACTCTGTACATTGTTGGTAGGTAGATCTTATGAACTTATCATTGTTAAAGGAGCTATGTCACGGTGAAATGGCTTTGAAAAGTTTAGCTAAACTTTTCAATTTTGTTGTTTGTAATCCGTGTCAATCTTCTCCATCCTTAACCATCTTTGTTCCTTTCAGGTTTATTATTATCTCTTTGGTGTTTTTCCACCTTTGTAAAGCATTATTTTCAGGTTTCCTTCAATTTAAAGGTAAATTTGTGGATGATCAAAATACCTATAAATATCGTGACAGAGCCCCTTTAAGCAGTGTGCTCCCAGGGGAATTTCACATTGTCAGAATCCCGCTGCCCTGGAGCATGCAGCATGCAGCATCAAATTCTGCTCCCCAGCATAAGAAAGCAGTGAACTATATTGCAGATGGCTAATTTCTTTTATGTCTACTTGCCACTTTCTCTTTTCAGTCTTTTGTAGTTGTTTTTACTCTGTTTTGTTTCTTCTTTTGTGTGGCAAGTAAATTAAACCAACTAAACTAATAGTCCAAAATTCACTCTGAGACAAAAGGCAACATTTTGTGGCTCCAGGGGAAAACTATTACAAATTCTTACTTTATTCCCAGAGCCTCGAAGTAATGTTTATTATTTGAACTTAAATTTTAAAACATCGAAATTGGTCTATTAAGCCTAGCTGGGGCAACCTTTGATTGCCAAATCGGAAACACAGAAGGCATTCCTCAATGCCAATTCCCATGGGTTGTATACATATTGCCATAAAAATGACAGACCCATCATCATTATTATTGTCGTCACCGTCTCTGCCATCATCATTGTCGTCATCATTGTCGGCACCATTGGCGTCATCTTTGCAAGCATCGTCATATCTTTTATTGCAGATATCCTCTATAAAGCACTGTTTGGATTCTTTTTGCAGGTCAGCAAGATCTAGGTGCTGTTCTCCTAAAACGATTCAAATGGGGCTCTTCATTTTATACTCTCAACAGGTAATTATTAAAGTTCCTTTGAGAAATTAAGAGAGGATACAACAAGAGAGAGATTGGTCCATAACAGTTGTAAGTCTACTTTCTCGAGGGAGTTGTCAGCAGCCACTTACATTATGTAACTTTCTTTGAAATGATGACCGAAATTAAAACTCATTCCCTGGCATTATTAATACCGATGCCAATAATTCACGGAGCCTGTAATACAAAACATCAAAGCATTGCGACCCCAATTACCCTCATCTACAGATAACTGTATGAAGCGGCCGGAGGTATTGAATAAGTGGTTTGAAGAGAAATGGGTCCCAAAGTTTCTGAGTGGTACAGGAGACGAAGTCAAGCACGCTCAACATCAATACA
>BLFK01000031.1:260379-270379 GCA_014634185.1 Astreopora myriophthalma
GAAGCTTTTGCTGCCACTCTGTACATTGTTGGTAGGTAGATCTTATGAACTTATCATTGTTAAAGGAGCTATGTCACGGTGAAATGGCTTTGAAAAGTTTAGCTAAACTTTTCAATTTTGTTGTTTGTAATCCGTGTCAATCTTCTCCATCCTTAACCATCTTTGTTCCTTTCAGGTTTATTATTATCTCTTTGGTGTTTTTCCACCTTTGTAAAGCATTATTTTCAGGTTTCCTTCAATTTAAAGGTAAATTTGTCGATGATCAAAATACCTATAAATATCGTGACAGAGCCCCTTTAAGCAGTGTGCTCCCAGGGGAATTTCACATTGTCAGAATCCCACTGCCCTGGGGTATGCAGCATGCAGCATCAAATTCTGCTCCCCAGCATAAGAAAACAGTGAACTGTATTGCAGATGGCTAATTTCTTTATGTCTACTTGCCACTCTCTCTTTTCAGTTTTTTGTAGTTGTTTTTACTCTGTTTTGTTTCTTCTTTTGTGTGGCAAGTAAATTAAACCAACTAAACTAATAGTCCAAAATTCACTCTTAGACAAATTCTTACTTTATTCCCAGAGCCTCGAAGTAATGTTTATTGTTTGAACTTAAATTTTTAAACATCAAAATTGGGCTATTAAGCCTAGCTGGGGCAACCTTTGATTGCCAAATCGGAAACACAGAAGGCATTCCTCAATGCCAATTCCCGTGGGTTGTTGACATATTGCCATAAAAATGACAGACCCATCATCATTATTATTGTCGTCACCGTCTCTGCCATCATCATTGTCGTCATCATTGTCGGCACCATTGGCGTCATCTTTGCAAGCATCGTCATATCTTTCATTGCAGATATCCTCTATAAAACACTGTTTGGATTCTTTTTGCAGGTCAGCAAGATCTAGGTGCTGTTCTCCTAAAACGATTCAAATGGGGCTCTTCATTTTATACTCTCAACAGGTAATTATTAAAGTTCCTTTGAGAAATTAAGAGAGAGGATACAACAAGAGAGAGATCGGGTCCATAACAGTTGTAAGTCTACTTTCTCGAGGGAGTTGTCAGCAGCCACTTACATTATGTAACTTTCTTTGAAATGATGACCGAAATTAAAACTCATTCCCTGGCATTATTAATACCGATGCCAATAATTCACGGAGTCTGTAATACAAAATATCAAAGCATTGCGACCCCAGTTGCCCTCATCTACAGATAACTGTATGAATGGGCCGGAGGTATTGAATAAGTGGTTTGAAGAGAAATGGGTCCCAAAGTTTCTGAGTGGTACAGGAGACGAAGTCAAGCACGCTCAACATCAATACAATACGACCCCAATTACCCACGTTTATAGATAACTGTATGAACGGGCCGGAGATATTGAATAAGTGGTTCGAAGAGAAATGGGTCCCAAAGTTTCTGAGCAGTATTGTGGACGAAGTCAAGCGCGCTCACGGTTGATTCATTTTCAAGGGTTGTTCTGGACCGGTACGCTGCGTGTAAATCCAGTAAAGATGTGGTTCAAGTTCAAGATGACTGGCTGCAGGAGTGTGAAAAAGAGCAAGAGAATCGTTCAACGCAAGGTATTTTGGGCAGTTTCGCATTGGTGAAAAATAAAGAGGAAACCCCTTCTCTGCCTGTTTTCTATCTCGCGCTCGTGGCTTCAACGCGTGTCACAGGCTACCAAGCGCGAAGAATCGAAATTGCGAGACCAGCAAAATGGACTCGAAGGCAGCGATTACGCCTTTAGAAACCTTTTTAGCTTTATGTCTTTCGTTCTGCATGCGCACAATCATTTTTATCTCGTTTTACGTGCCCGAGCAAAAACGACACATCACATGCATGAGTACAGTACTCGTTTTGCTGAGAGGAGACTTGAAATTTAACGCTCGAAACTTGACGTTTTGAATATCTCTAGCACCACTGACACTTTCTTTAGACTCTCCCTTTGCTTTATTCGCGGTGCTCACGGCTTTTGGATAGGTTTCCGACGGTGTTTAATGTGGAGACCATTATCAAGAATTTACCGCTCCGTATGTATCCGTGTGAAAGGGCCATGCAAGGGTGCACTTTCTGGAAATGACACGACACAAAATGGTAAAAAAAAAAAAAAAAGAACACCGATAAAAACCCGTTCCATTGGTTTGACTTTCCATTGCATTGGGTCCTTGAAAAATGCAGAGTGTATTCTTGAAAGTCCTTGAAAAGTATTTGAATTTTTGACCCCCAAAAGGTACGAACCCTGTGAAGACCATCACTTTTCCTGTTCGTGAACACTGGCTCTTCGACTTTTAACAACCAATCCCCATTCCGCAGACTGTCTGTTTTTTGTTTTTTGTTTTCATTGTGTGACAGATCTGTTAGACATCGATATGACAAAGGAGCACTGCAATCCAAACCGGCCACCGTTAAGGTTGGTACTAATACTCTCATGCTGCACTACATAGTAACAACGATGCCATGGACCTCTGCATTTGGGTCTGGGATTAGGAATATTTCAAGTGCTTGTGATTTGTGCGAGATGTGAGCCCAATCGGTACACCCAAGACACGAGTGAGCTGAAAGTGACAGTCTCGGTGTCAAACGACAAGGACGGTTTTACCCTGTCCTTTAATCAAGTCTCTTGCTTTATTTTCCCTCATACGCCGAAGCTCCTGCCCACTCCTCTCTCGTCTCTTTTCATGCTGAATTCCAGTGATCAGTACCTCACTAGGCAAAAAGACAACTTGCATCTCAATTCCCACAAATACTTTGTCACTTTGCGTACAAGGCCCTCTGATCTGGAATGACATCCATCTTTGGTTACGTAACTCACTAAAATTATAGATAAGAAAATGGTTTGAACCCAGGGGTTACATGTACAACTCACTCCCTATAACCAAAGAATCACCGCTCACGTCTTCACAGCCAATCACATCACGGGTTTACTAACGGCTACTCCATCTATTGACCAATCGAATCCCCCACCAGGGTTTTTGAATTTTCAACTGACTAAAATCGATCACTTGACTCTGAAGATGGCTTCCGCACAGGTTGTGGAAACGTCAGTCAACAACAACAGTCCTTCTCAGGACTCCAGTCACCCAGATGGTCATTTTCAATCGAAGTAAAATTATAGAGAAAAACTCGGAGATTATTTCCAGTCATTGTGAATTCGTACAAATCGTATTGCAGTTTTTATCTACGGTGTTAAATTTTATTTGTAAATCAGTGGCACGTTTGACCTGCGCCACATAAGCCCCTGTCTTCGGCATCTAATGTAAATAGGTGTCAGTGAGAAGCCGATGCATAATGGCTCCTTGGAGTCTGTGCTTTGTGATGTAAATTTATCGCATTGATTATAATTAAATATAATTAAATAAACTTGCTCAGCTTATTCCTTATTCCAAGATTTACTCTTTTCTGTTATCAGCGAAGAATTCAGTGAACATGAGAACAGTGACAGCGGAGATGGTGTGAGTGATGTAGGCGTCGATGACGACGACGATTCCAGCGATACTGATGTTGGCGACGATGATAAAACATGCAAGGATGTTATTCCAGTTGGCGAAAATCAAATCAGCAAAGTTGGCACCAGTAGTTACGCTATTTCTGGAGAGAGTTATTCTGTGAAGGATGAAGAGGGAAACGTCGTTGCGACGGAGAAAGACTTTTCTTTCAAATTGCAAAACGACGAAAAGGGTGGCGCGTGTGGTGGACTCGGGTTTGTGAATGCTTCAGATCACAGCGTCCTGAACGAAACAGAGCAAACAGTTCAAACGACCCTTGACGCGTCACCCGAGGAAAGTTTGCTTGAAGTAACCAAGATGCTTGGACAGATTCAGCTAGAGAATAGATAACGCACAGATCAGTTAAAAAACAAAACACGAAGGAACAAAATTAGAAATGATATCTATCGATATCACGAAGACTACTGGCCGGCTAAATGAGTGGGCAGTTTGTTAGAGAAAATTAAGGGAATTGATCATCCCAAAGAAGAGGATATTTTTTTCCAGGGTTCTTCAACCGAGTATTTGTAAAAAGAGGATTGAAAAATGTGGTGTCGTTGTGTAACTTGAAGGTCGAAATCTCGGGTAGTCGCTGCTCTTTTGTTTTTGATGGATGTTGTAAATCCGGCGACATTTTATAAACGATTAGTTGTGTTGACATAGGAAGGCAGTCGTTGCTGTACGAAGCCGCGTTGTGAGAAAAGCAGTAGGGAAAACAACCACTTAAGAATTTATCCCTTTTCAGACAAGCCGACCTTTGCTGTTTTTCGTATCATGCGGGTTAATTATCATTATTGCTTAAGACAGCAGCATTTGGATTTTGGTAGTTTCGACTTAATTTTGGCGTCTGGGGTCCGTCTTTTCGCTCGCTGACTGTGGGCGTTTTTGTTTTTTTTCGAAGGGGGGGGGGGGGTTGGTTGGTTTTTTTATTTAAATTTGTTTTAAATTTTTTGGCTATAACTGTAAAGTAATCAAGATTTACTCAAGATTCACGTCCCACGGATTTTTCAACACACATATATATAGCAACAATTTAAAAAAAAAAAAAAGCAACTTTTTCCTACTTGATACTTTGTTCTTTACTTCTTTTTTTTAAATCTTTACCTACACTACGACCCAGACTTCCGACACTCGACCTCTCTGGTCGACTGACCCACCACCCCTGGCATCTTGCTGGACTCCCGCGCGACTTCTAACTGCGTGTTGACCCAGGGAACTTTGACGTCATGTTCATTGACGCGCATGATTACCGATTTGGCAGGTTTTATCATTCAGAACTTGTTTCATTGTTGCTAAGAAGGGGAGTGATCGCTGTAGAGAACGTGTCTTCGATCTCTTTGCCAGGTAAGCTAAGATAATGTACTTGATTTCTCACTATATTTCGGCATAGACGTAGCATACGAAATGGGCGCATAATTGTTGTGTGTTCTGATCGCGTGTGATCGAAATCGCACGGATATCGTGACGAAGGGGGTGTCATTACAACTCCAAGCTTGCCAGCGCCTTTGTTTATGAAGGTCTGTAACATCCTTTGGCTTAGCGATTTCTTTTGTTAAGCCGCTGTTACACGTTGAAAGTTTTAGCTGAAACTTGGTGGTGTTACACGGTGAAACTCTTGCTTTTATCACCAATACGATCGTTGCGACCGTTGCAGAAGTAGAACGTAGTTCTACTTTTCGTGAAACTTGTCTCGCAACGAAAGTTAAAAACTTTCACGAAACTGACCATGTTACATGGTGCTGACACTTGTTTCGCAGCGCCGTCGCACACAAGTTCCAGCTAAAAGTTTCAACGTGTAACAGCAGCCCTACTTGTTTCAGAAACGTCCTTTTGTCCGTTTTTATCCTGAAGTTGTTAATCTGACGGACCTGTTGTTTCGTCGAAGGTCTCGCGGACCCCTCGCGCAGTGGGAGATTGTTTGCTAAGCTGACAAAGAAGATGCATTGTGTCGAATTGTGGCTGTTTAGTAGGAGCAAAAAAGAGCTAAAAAGTGTACAATAGTACAATAGTTCTTTACTTTGATTTCAATATATCATTGGAATTATCGCCAAACTATTTGCATCGGTCTCTTTAGACGAAGAATGTCAAACCGTCTCTCTCTTATTGTTCCCTTGCCTTGCACAGTTTGTTGAATGTATTCTGCTCAGACTGTTAAGTTAGCTTGAAAACGGTTTTCATTTGTTTTGAAGTGGATTTTTGTTTCTTGTTTCACACATTTAAATGTGAATGGTTGAAATCATGGCTTAAATTATTTTTAAAACTGGGTGTTTTAAGGACACTAGTTACAGAAGTTCCATGGTGGAATTCATATCCATTCATGCATATTAATCCGTGTTAACAAGTTTTTCACACGCTGTTTGCGTCATAAATAATTGGTTAAAACGGAATAATTAAATGATAAAGCCGTGTTTATCTCGACCAATTTTTCAGCAACAACTTCCCATATAATGTGCTTTAAAACTTGCCTGAAAACAGCCGTTTTAGGGATTGTTAAAATGCTTGCCTTCTTCGTGCATTTTATATAACTGAATGTGACAAAATTAAAATTTGTGGAGAGGCGTTCACCAATTTATTTGTGCCTGTTTCTCATACCTTCAAATTAATTCGGTGACGAATTTTTGTCTATATAAACAACATTGGCACCCGTGTATTACCGTTGTGATGGTCGCGCATTTTCTTAAAGATGAGTTTCAGCTCGTACAACCAATTAGTTTATCTTGCGTAGTGTTTGTTGACCAGTTACTTAGAAACAGTATACAAGAAAGGGTAAAGGGTAGCACATTAATAAAGGGAGTGGACTTATCCGCTCTAATTAAGCGTAAAAAGACAAAAAGGGTTCGACTCGATTTGCCACGAAACATGTCGCGGTGTTATTGAAATCAGCACGGCTATTCGTATAGGAAATCGTATGAACGCGAGTGCATTTCGTGATTTATGGGCACGAGTGATGTTTTGAAAGTTCTCAAAATTGCACGAGCCGCAGGCGAGTGCAATTTGAGAACTTTCAAAACATCACGAGTGACCATAAATCACGAAATGCACGAGCAGGTTCATACGATTTTTTATTTATTATATTCTCAACAAAATTACTCAAACGCGCTACTTTGTACGGTGTTTCCATAGCAACTTCCGTATTGCACTCTATAACCTGATTTGCACTCTATAACCTATTTATGCATTCGCCATTGGCCAATCAGAAACGAGATATTTTGTTGAGTATATAATAAATAGAGTTATTTCAGTAGAGTTATGACTTATAGTTAGAGTTAACGACTTCCAAAATCCTGAAATCATGATTTTGGAAGGGTTAGCTTAAAGTTTAGTGATTAGGTCTAAACCATGATTTTGGCAGTCCAAAATCTTGAATTCAGGATTTTGGCAGTCGTTAACTCTAACTCTAAGTCATAACTCTACTGAAATAACTCTATTGCTAGTCGACCTCTCTACTTCGTATTTGTAAAGCCAAAAGCGTGATGACAAAATAAATGGGGCTTCTGGAGGCTGCGCACGTCACGATCCCAAATCCTGAATTCATGATTGCGTTTCCTTTTTCTGCGTTATAAAGATAAGCAAAAACTGAGCTTAGCATGTTTTTGTATGACCTGTGGGACGAATAGTGCTTGCTCAACTGTGCATTGCAGATGTCACGTTCCCCCAAAATTAATTAACGACATGGAAACTCATCTCTGCGAGTAATGCAAAGATGGTGCCGTGACTGAAAAGGGTTTTTGCAGGTGATGGCAGACTTAAAGATTATATTCGATTTTTTCCCGCCAGTTTTTCGAGTTGCGCGCGAATTTTCGTTGTGATACACGTAATTATCACGATGCACGCGCGACGTGGATTCGATGATTGCGCCAGCGTGTTGGAGGAGAATGAGATCGATGCGCTACTAGTTCTTTCTTGTAAATTCGGGTTCAGGAAGCCCCCTTGCAAATTCTGTTCTCCAAGAAGATGAAGGAGGTCGAGAGGTAAGCATATATACCCCAAAAAGGTGTATCGCAAAGACTATTTCTTGGCAACAGCTAACCTTTTCTTCTTACCTCTTAGCAACCACTCAAGATGCTGTAAACAAACGGTGGCTAACAGTGGATGCATTCTTTTAGACTATTCCGGAATAAAATTACGCGGAATGTTCGGTTTACCTGTTCTTTGGGGAGCGAATAAACGGAAGAGCATTCTGTTTGTTTTGTCTCCGACAGCAGAATGAACGAAATACACAAAATATGCGTTCTTTTGGGGAGATTTTGGAGCGAAAGGTACACTAGTCCGCTCTTATAAGAGCGACATTTGGACAGCTTTGCACAAGTTTCGCACCAAAATCTTAAGCTGGTGGTGTCCACACTGTTCGGAGCGTTAGTTCTCAGGTCACCTCCGCAAAAACCATTCCGTTTTCGGAATGCGCGTTATTTTGGAGAACATTATTCCAGTTAGTCAGTCATTCCTTAACCGGAATAGTCCCCAAAGAATGCACGCAGTGTTTCAATCGTCCATCGAAGGTTCTTTCGTTCCATTGCCGATTGGCGCTATTACAGAGTGTAATGTATCGATAGTATTGTCTACCGGAAGTTGTGTTGGCGCATTCTGTAAACATGCAAAGGATCATGGGGTTTGGTGTGTGGGCCATGCTTTCTGGGTGTTATGGCGGCTAAATAAAGTGTAGTTCTTTTATAGTTAAATCTAGTTCATTATACGGCCATCCGGGCGTCATTGTTACACAGAGGTCCCCTTCAGTCTCGATTCCGGAGCTCTTCTCTTTTGCGTATACTGGCAGAGGGAGAGAAGAGCTCTGGGGAACCCTCGATCAAGTGCTGAAACAAGAAAAATAAGCTAGACCAGTTGAGCTGTTCTTCCCTTCCCACTTGAGTCAAGGGTGTTGTCGACTAGTGGAGGGTAGGAGAGAACGAACGCTTCTGTGACATTTTTGTTGCAGATTCAAGCCCACTGACCGTCAAGACAATGTTGCGCCGTACTTTCTGGACCGCTCGTTTGTGTTGTTTTCTTCACTCAATACGTAACCGTAGAAAACGCGCGCTGAAATTGGACTGAAATGTGTTTTGATAGTGTGACTGTCTCACCGAGCCTTACCCCTCTTTTACAGGTGTAAACAGACCCCCTAACAGCTCCGTTTTGCCATGTCGCAAGTGATTACCACGCAACCAGGAACAACTGTTGTTGTCCAACAAACCAAAACGATAAGGAATTGGAATTCTGGTTTATTTGACTGCTTTAGTGACATAAAGAGCTGTAAGTTTAACGTACAATCAGAGTGTTTTTCAAAAGCTATATCCAATATCACTTCCCTTTTTAAGGCGAATCCGAGCGCAAAGTCTTAAGAAAATGAGATTTCATTTATATGTAAAGTAACATTATTCAAATCAGGAACACATAACACGGAGACACCATGTCACGGCGTTTTCACAGACCAAGCTATTTATAGATAGGTTTTTCCCGCGAAACGTTTAATTCCAGTCCGCACGCGTCCAAACAATTCATTATGCAAGGCTTATGATTGGCTGGCAAGGCTCCTGTGGGAGACCAAGGCTCCTTTGGGAGACTGAATTCGCGTGAAAATCAATCTAAAAATAGCTCGGTCTGTGAAAACGCCGTGACACGCGTATATTGAAGTTGTACGCTCCGGGTTATGGGCTCCTGTCAAATCTAGATTGGCTTTGAAAACGAGGCTGAACTGAAACAGTTGTTTTCAGTGGTCAATCACAGCAGACGGAAACATTGAGAAGAACCAATCACATCTCAAGGGAAATGCTCGTAGCGGCGCTAAGCGCGGGAAAATGTCTGCGACGTAATGACGGTTGGTTTTGCTTTTGCATCTTATTGGCTGAGAATGAGGAGAGATTCTTTTTAGCCAATCAAAAAGCGTAGCGATGCCAATCCAAATAATCCCGAACTTGATAGGTTATTTCCGAGTTCACTTCAGCCTCCTTATCAAAGCGAGTCTAAGCGCGAAGTCTCGTTGGAGATCAGTTTTTATTCATACGCAAAGTAAAACTACCATCAGAGAACGTTTGCATTCGGACTCGTTTTGAAAACGAGGCTGAGTTGAACTTGGAAGTGGCCTATTTCAATAAAATTTAGTCTCCAATTGCGTTAAGTGTTAGATCATCCGAACATATTTTCCGAAAGCGCTTTGGTACTATAATTTACGCCCGTCAATTTACCGCAGAGCGATTTTCAATTGAGTACCGTAAAACCGAAACCAAACCACTTACTTTAGCTAATAAGAACAGACGCAAACGACCATTTGAACCAATAATAACGCACAACAAATACGTGCAGCGGGCGTTAAGCGCGGGAAAACACGTCAAAATGTGTGCGAGCTAGTCATAACTGGTTTTACGGTTGGATGAGAATGTGGCCGCGCGAGATTTTTTTTAGCCTATCGGTAAACGTTGTAATGCGACACCAATAGATCGTTTTCGCATGACGTCATGGTGGCCATTTTGGTGTCCCAAAACAATCCTCGGAAAATTGAACTCCATTTTTATGCAAATATGTCCTATTGT
>BLFK01000031.1:275379-290651 GCA_014634185.1 Astreopora myriophthalma
TTGCCGCATTTGGTGTCCTGGAGATCGCAAGTTCGGTATTTCCCTTTTCTGGTCTTACGGCAATGGCCAAATTTGTCCCCGCGTGTGTTGTGGTACTGATAACATGCATTGGGACCTGACTCGGCATTGCCGCCCCAAAGGTCCTGACACTGTTTGTCGTGAGTCATACATTCACCGAAATAACAGTACGCCGAGTTCTTTGCACAGGGATACCCATTTTGGACGTAACTATTCTCGGGACATTTCTCGGAAGATCCCGTGCAAGTTTCAAGAAGGTCGCATTCGTTCACTTTCTCCCTGCAGAGCGTTCCGCTCTTCTTAAATTTACAGTTCTCACAACAGGCGCCACTACCGCATTGGGCGTGCGCATAAAGTTTGCACGTCAAGTGGTCACAACATTTGTCTCCTTTGTCCATGCATTCTTGTGCTGTCCCACAGTCGCATTCTTCGGCTCGTCCGAGAATCCCGTCTCCGCAAACTGGGCCTCCAAACAAGCTGTCCGGGATGTTCATCAGACACGAGGCTAGTCCCCTCGATAATCCTTGCCGGAGTCCTTCCACACTGCAGTTACTAAAAGCAGTGGCTGGCTCGCGACCGATCTGCTCGCTCATTACGCATCCTTGTGATTCACTTGCATTGCACACGCAGTGAGGCAGGTCGTCGTCGTGGTACATACCTAGCACGTGACCTAGCTCATGCGCAAAAGTGTTTGCAGTAAACGCGGCGTTGATGCTCGGATCCCGAATGATCCCCGCGGATTGCTTTGTACAGACGGACATCACTTGGGCTTTGCCGCGCACCGATTCTTTCAACTTAACTCCCGTCAAAAGCATTGTGACATCGTTGGCTTGTTTTCCGAGCAGGTGTCTTTTTCTGTATTTTATCAAGTTTGCTAAGTAAGTGTCAGCGTCATCATCCGCTTTTACTTCGTCTCTCAAGTCCCAGGTTTCTATGGAAACCAATGCCAGCCGTACATTTAATGGCTTAAAAATACTATCGACCATGTTTGCAATCAGCTTTGCTCTCAGATTGGTTTTCGTGAGATTTTTTCCATATGCTTCAAATTGCTTGTTGTCGTTTATAATAACAAGTTCAACGTACTTGGTTTCACGTAAGATGTCTTTGCGAACTCCTCGACGAAATCTTGAATTCTTGTTGTTGGTAGAACTAGTGAAAACTTGCCTTCGAATATTTATTGCGTTTACACCCTTATCATGCTTGATCACATGATTAAATATATGATGATCGTCTAAGGAAAGATCTGTCGTCTTGTAAAAGAGATGATGACCGGAAGAATTTCTTGTCAGTGGTTCCACGTAGTAAGACGTGCGCCCGTCATTTATCAGGCCTTCGATTCCCTCACAAGTACTTAAAGACACTGTTGACGTTTCCTTTCCTCTAACTGTTCCATGGTAGTAACAAGGGCTGATGTTCTTTAAGGGTTCCCGTTTCTCAACGTACCGCGCTGCAAAGAGTCCACGGTTTTGAAACAAGTCGAGCGTGAAGTTTCGTTGAAAGGCTGTAAATCTTAATTCTGCCCTTTTAAACTCGGCCGCTCCAGGCTGTGGAATAAAAAAAAAGCATTTTCAAAATGTTATCCTAAGGTTTAAGTTATATCTTAATTGTCGGTGCTCCACCAAAAAACATGACCGGCGTGATCGCGGCCGAATGACAAATTTGCAACTGTTTCATGGGCACAAACATTTCTATTGATCTATTAATTAAAGGCGTTTCATTGTCCAACTTAAACACAGCTTTCATCTGGCTGGAGACTTTGCAGGAGTATATCTAACTACAGCCCAGTTGTTCAAAACCCGATTAAGCTAACCCTGGGTTAGAGTGAACTTTGATTCCAGTTTATTTATCATTCACAAAGATTTTCTCTAAAGATTTTTGCTTGTCGCTTGTGACTTACACTTTTCTTCCGCTTTAGTCTAAAACCACTATTTGAAACTGTTTTCAGAGGGCGAAATTAAAACGTCGGTTACTTTTTAATCGAGGGTTAGCGTTAATCGGCTTTCGAACAACCGGGCCTAAGGCGCTTTTATCCTGGGATCGCAGGTCAGAATGTGTCGCGTGCATACTATAGTCACGCACGCAGTAAGTGCAAACGGATAGCTGTCTTCAGTCTTACAAGAGTGTGGAGTAGAGTAGCTCGTGACTGGTTAGCTTGTCTCCCCTACTGATCCGGATGCAGCCTTCCCCTAGCTTGTTACGAAACAACAGGTTTAATTACTAAAAAGAAATCGCTCACGTTGTACAATTTGCATGGTACATACACTTTTTTTGCCGTCTGCAAAACAACGGCATCAAACGACCAAAATCAGAGGTTTGAAGAAAACGCCAGCGCACAACGTTGAATTTTTCTTTCTCCAAATGTGAAAGCGTTGATACCAGCTTCATTTTGGATAAATCACACATTTTACATATTGAAGGAGTTGAAATAATCGCGGTACGATTACAATAACGCGAATTTCTATTTTGAAGCGACGTTCCCTTTGCCATTGCCGTCGTCTATGATAAAGCCCCTTATTTATTTGTAGGGTGAGTTTTTGGACTGCTAATGTGTTCTGCTATATTTTGAGTGAATCAACACACAAACTTACAGCGACCTTTTTACCGTTCAAATAACGGCTGAAACGAATATCACGACATTTTCGAAGTCATTTTGGAAATGAAAGGTGTTCTACGCTGAGTTGGAAATGGCATACGATGCTATAGACATTATTATCAGTGAAATATTCTGCCACATTATTTATTCATATTCTTCTTGAAAAATGAGGCTACTTTGAGGAATAACATTAAAAATTGATAACATAAAATTAACCCTTTGACTTGAGTGGTCAAGGCATTGCCAGTGTAAAAATAGCGTAGATATCTTTTGATACATTTCTCACTTCAAAATAAATGCGGATGCTGTAGATCGCAGAAATTTATCTGTGTCACATTTGAACCGTCAAATTGTGGAGTTGTAGTTTAAATCTCGATTGAAGTCCTTGCAAGTCGAAAACTGCGCATGACCGACGAGGTTCTAAAGCCCGCCATCTACAAAGCCCTACTTCCACAGCTTTCTGTCTGTGTTCACTATATAAGCTAAAAACACGAAATGGATCTGGCAAAGTTCTAATTACTTAATAAAGCTGTATAGTTCGTGAATTCTTAAATTCACCTTGGTGTTCAATACAGTATTAATTTGCGAAAGGGTGAAAGTATTTTTAATGCTTCTTAATTTGCCGCCGGAATGAATCACTGTTTGATAAAAGCTTCTCGGCCACTGGCTCAAATTAACATCTAATATTTTCGCAACGCAGTAAGCGTTTATAAGCGTACTTCAATGATAATTTCCGGAAACACTAATCCTAACCGCGGATAAATATTTATTTTTCTAACGACTTTTTTCATGACGCAGGAAGTCACTTAATCTTCCAACGGTTAGACTTCTGATCTGTACACCTATTGTCAGTTCTTAAAAACTGAAATAAACGAATAGATTATCTCCCAGTGCATGCGTTAAGAATTCCACGGCTAACTGAAACACGTAAAGTAAACAAGTATGTTAAAGCCAATCCGATCGAGAAGGTCATTTTTTATTAACGACCTCCAGCCGAGAGCAGATTCAAGTGCTTTGCGGACGGATCACTGTTGTGTAAATTATCCAACGCCGTTCAATTCGATTTTCATTTTGCGACTGAACTGTTTTAAAATTGCCCAGCCTCAAGCAAACAGAGTTTTCAAACTACAAGTCAGGTTCTGCCAACGTGGTATCTATTGTTTCAGTGGTGAAAATTATGAACTGTCTGGGGACTGCGTGATAACAGGATCTTGAATATTTACTTATTTAGTGACCTGCGGGGTTATATTTAGCTTCGTCTGACACTAGCATTCCTCACCAACTTTGTGAAATGGAAAATTTTCTTTTACCTCAGCTAACAAAGCTAATAAAAAGGATGTCTAAGAATATCAGTCCTTTTTCAGCGTTCACACGAATCTATACCTTTGGGACGTTGTTTTGGTGCCACAAACTCAGTTGTAAAGCTGCCACGAACTCAGATGTAATGCTCTTCTTTTACGACATCAGGACCACAAACTGTTCAGGCAACTATTTTGCACACATTTTTACTGATCATAAACTGTTACGAATATCTCTATTTTGAGGCGAAGGACTTCGACCAATCAATCATTATCACCCGCACTTTTGAAACACGCATTACAATGTGTAATTGTCTGTGCTTCCCGCTGCGTGTTTTGCCGCATCAAAAACGATGCAGGGTGAAAATTGAATTATAAGCAAACGCGACTAATGAGAATGCTTCAACATTAGTCAAATATGGACTCTGTAACAAGAGTAATTGCCTCAAAGACAGCACAGAGTTTACCTTTTGTTTATGATCGCCTAAATTCCGTCGTTTCTTCGATCTGTTCGCTTCTGAGACAGACTTGAACCAGGGAAAAACAAATTCAAAGTGTGTCAGTCGGTCCACATTTGTTAAAGTGGATTTCCTAGACACCCGAAAATTGTGGTGAGGCTTGCCGTTTCCAAAACAGTCCTTGAAGTGCATAAAGACCAAGAGGCCGTGCAGTATCCAAAATGAAAACAAAACCATTGTGATATCCATTGCTGAATTAATTGTCTTTGCCGGTGTCGATCTTTCTGTGTTATAAGCAGATGCGAACTGCGAAAATGTAGACTACGCCGTAGAACGCGTCGAGCAGAGCCGATTTGACGTAAATTGTAAAGCTCGCGACTAGCTGACTGTCGCTGTCAATATCCTTGTCAAGGAGACGTGTGATCGATGAAAACACGTTGCGTTGTCTCTTAATTATTCGTTTCCTGTTAAGGACATTTAAAAAAAACCTATAGCAGCGCAAGCTATTTTGTTCTTCAGATCATTTGAATCGGCTAAACAGCCTCCCATCGTCCCTGATAAGTGTTCCAAGTCTTCTGCAATGCCATTCATCCGTCTAATTTACTGCCCCGGAAATTGTTGAGATCAAGGAATATTTCAAGCTCTCCCCAATGAAAGCTCTTCTTTCCTTTGTGACCTTGTACAAGTATGTCGTAAATTCAAAGTTTCTGAATGGCCAATTGTCATTAATGACCAGTTTCTAAGTCGCCGACCTTGCATCGATGTATCCGTCTTGTTGAATAGGCCGACCCAATGAATACTAGGTCTTTGACATCAGAACTCCTCGTAAGCGTGCAGGGACACTTCTGGAATAGATTTTGCGATAACCTCATTACCTAATTCATTGGTTTGTTTATTTTTGAGCTCTCTGGTAATTGGAATGCAGTTTTTAAGCGTCTCATTGTTTTAGATAGAAACTAACACGTAAAGTGAAAAACGATTTAAACGGTCCAGATGAGGCAAGACCTGGCCGTTGCCCGTACCCACCTTACCTGTATAAACCATTTCTGAATATCAGATCCTTATCTCCATTAACAGACACCTTTCAAAAACCACTAGAGAGGAGAGCGCGTGTGTTAACGATCGGTCAAGCGCTCACCGGCAGAAACAATCAAATGCTCTAATTACTTGTTAAGAGAGTGTTATTGTTATATTGCAGTTTATCGTGTTATGACATAACGAGATACACAGTGCAAAATCGTGATCCTAAAATTACACTTTTAAACACATGTGCAGATAAAATGAAACCAGGAAAAACTTTGCAATTTGTGTACATAGACATTTTACATTTCCTCACATTTTACTTTTTTTTTTTACATTTCACTGAAGTAGCGGTGCACACACCAATCTCGGAAAAGCGTCCGCGGCCGGCCTACGAGGAGTACATCATAGTTTCGTATTACTGCAGTATAAGGCTAACTGGCTAACTTAGCCCTGTAGACAAAAGGGAAGAGAAGCCTTGAGGACCTTGATGATAAGTTCATTACTTCACACGAATCAGCATGGAGCGGATGCGTGCTAGTTCACCAAGGCGCAAAGTTATCATGTCCACGTTACACACCGTCTGGATAATTCGAGTTTTATCTCCTCTTCGTGTTGACTCACCAGCTCCCCCACGACTGCCTTTATTTTGATTTTGATGACCCATGAAATCCTATTTGTGGTATACTGAAAGCACGCCGCCAGGTCGAGAAAAAAAAATGCAACAACAGAACGGGACTAGATGTTCAATTGTGACAGGGATGAGGTCCCGAGTCATGAAATACCGTTTGCAGAAACAGAATTTTCTCCGTAACGGATAGCTTTCACTTTGTCGGCGACTGCGAGCCGAGATAACTCCAGTGTCTTAAATCATGCACATATAATTACATGACCATACTGTCATTTGCAAGCTCTCTTTTTAAGCGTGGATCGAGGGAGTTTGTTTGGGCTAAGTGAGAATGCTCTTAAAAGGTAGAGAGCTGTTTGCAGCCCAGTCCACTCATAATTATTCTGTAATCATGAAAAGGATTTTATTAAAGTTAAGTTAAAGTTAAGTTAATTACGAACGGCTCGCAATTGCCGTACTAGCTGATAGATCAATTAGTACAGCACTGCGTTTCGGCCAATCCCGCCAAGGCTTAATCAGTATTTCCAACTTTCTTTCCTCTACCACTCACTAACAAAGCTTTCATAACTGCGATGATCTTCCATCCTTTTAATAATTGTTTGCTCCGCAGTACAAGTATACTCGTCAAGAGTCACATCAGTGTGACTAAAAAGTGGTCATTAGTGCCTTTTTTGACTCACCAGATTAGTCAGTGTTCGATGAATTCGATCATATTGTTGGCGTTAATCACGGCGGGTGTGCATGAGTTAGCTGGACTGTTCTACGAGGCCCAATTTTCCAATCCTATTAATAATTTTAAAAGCCCTCTCATCTCTTGCTAATCGCGAGGTCCAATTTTCAAGAGCCACGTGCCCCACAAATTTTAGTTATTTGCCATAACTTAACCCGGAAGTAAAACTTAATTACAACCGCATATTATTCGCGAAGGCTTGTTGTCGCAGGATAGTTGATATCGTCAACCATTACTAAACAAAACAGAGATAAAGAGAAGGAGCCACTCTATGAACACTGGCTGCGGAAAAAAAGGCGTATTCTGGACAATTTCTGTTCAGGGTTGTTTAAAGAAAAGCCATGGAAACCTGAGAATTTACAAGGGCGTTATCGACAAAATTTCCATTTAACCGGTCAAGTCAGTAAATAGACGAGATAATTATAATTCATGGAGTAAACATTCTTTTAGCACCCATGAGTTAAATGGTACTTCGCAATGAAGGGATTCTACGTGTTGTTAATGTTGAAGCTTGATTGTTTTGAAAAAGTTTTTACTTGAAAACAATCATCATAGTCTATCGGCTCTCACATTCCTTTTAACAACGCAATGATGGACACGTTTGAAGGGTTTTGGGTAAACATGCCTCTGTTTGGTGTAATATTTTCATAGAATTGCCTTGTATTTAGATTAAATAGAACTTCCAGTTTCCAAGAAGATACCGCCAGTGCACCGTTCAGCACCTCTATTGTTTCCGCTGCTTGGTGCACCGAAGCATTTCTTTCAGGATCCGTGATTGGTTGATATCTTTAGTAGGCCATGGAGACCAGACGCGTCGCGTGAATTTATTTTACTTTTATCGCAAATAGCTAGGTTGTCAAAACAGTGGTTGGCTCAAAAGAAAAGAGCAATTACAGACGGATTATATTTCAAACTCAAGGCACTCAAACCGGCGTTAAAAAAACAAGCCAAGAAATGGAAGACCTCATGGACTTCTACCCAGACGTGGAGTAAAATGGCTGCGATCGATTTACAATGCGCTTCCAGGTGGTTTTCATGCGACAATTGAATGGAATGCGGCAGTTCGCTTAACGCTGCATGGCTCTCTGTCATAACAGTGTCAGTAGCTTTTCAGGTGGGCAATTAGCAGCTGATTTACTTTCTTTTGTATACTTAAGCATAGTCACCACAGCATTTGCTGCTTACAAAACGCTTAAAGTAATTTGCGTCTGCAAATTAATGAAAGCAGTCGAAGTTCAAGGATCTTTCTGTTTTTGTTATTAGTCGACTTTAGTTTAAGTCTTATAGCCTTAAATCTCTTGACCCTAGCCTTTGCTTGAGACACGTTATACAGATAATTTTTGATCTGAAGATGCCGTTAATAACTTCAGTTTAACCTAAATCACCAGTGCTAAATCTTCCCAGGGTTAAGTTCCCTCTTCTTTGAGAATTGGTTACTGGGTGGCAGTAGTGTCAGTAGTCAAATGAAGAGCGATGAGCGATAAAATTAACTTTCATTCTCAAAATACTGAAGACAATTTATTGGAAAGGGGTGGGTGGGCCGTATCATGTAATTGTATGTAGACAATTTCGTGACGCATCAGATGCCCATAAAATAAAAAAAAAAACATGGCAATAACCACTTAAAATTGTAGAACAACATAAAAGAAACGCGACAAACCCTAGGAGGTGCATGGATGGGCAAAAAAAGACAAACTGGAAACAGATTGCATTTGGGTAATCTAACTTGAACAAAGTTGGCATGACAGTTTTCAAGTTTCACCTGATTCGCCTGGATAGTGGATAATGATGTTATAAGTAAAGGAACTTCATATTAGCATTTTTGAATGTAAGGGCACTTTCCATATGACAGAACTGACCGGCCAGACCAGGCATATGGAGAGGCTAACTCTACAATGCCTTCAAAATAACACACTTCGAGTGTGATATATACTCCTCTAAAAAAATGCAAGGGATTATCATGCAACTGTTTGTTCAAACTGCTGCATTTTCTTTGCAAACTGATCAGTCTGGCTGGCCAATTCTGTCAAAAGGAAAGCACCCTAAGACTTGTAATGAAGATTTCTCCAAATCACCCCAAAATATGGTGGCATAGCCTCTTTAAACACAGCATGGGAAATAACATGGCACACCAATTTACTGTACTTTTGATGACTTTTGCAGGGATTCAGTTTTGCTATTTACCAAGCTGGTACCAGGCCACATTGCACCTTAAACTTGCTTCTTATTCACGCACTCATCAACTTTGTCATTGGCTCAGTATTGTGGTACTTTGTGGGTTATTCTCTTTCATTTGGTGCATCGCAAAAGGTGAGCTGTCATCACCTCTGATTTCCATTATACTTTCAATTGCTAACTTGCAGCTCCTTGGGTTTTGGACAATACTTTATAGTCACTTAAGCTTCAAACGAAGGCTGTGAGGACATCATATGCAACAGAATTGAATGTTAACTTTCATTATGGGGTTGGACTATCTGATGAAGCCATCCAGCCATATGAGTCCTGCATTCTATCACAAGGAAATCAAGAGTCATACAGCTCCACTTTTTAGGGGTGGAGGGAGACAGGACTCACAACATTCACTTCCTCATATGGGCTATATAGAGAGACATGTCCTGGATGGGGTCATGATTTCATGTATTCAGTGGTACATTTACTCCCAGTACCCAAATGTGGACAATATTCACCTAAACCCCCACCTCTTCTAGTCCAGCCATTGTCCAAATTCTTTCATTTAGCTTACTCTACACTCCATCTCTCTCTGTCTCTCTCTCTCTCTCTCTCTCTCACACACTCACAACAAAGACATAAGTGGCATTAGTCCAAGGTGACTCTTATCAGTCTCAATTATCTCTTTCAATTATTAATGGACCTTTTGTACATTAATTTCAGGGGCTAATCGGTAGCCTTGATGATGCCTTCTTTTTGGGTTTGTCAGCTGACACTAACTGCTCGTCACATGTCGAGTCTGTTCCAGCAGTTCTTTTTGCAAGTTTTGAAATGATGCTTGCTGTTGTGACTCCATTTATGGTTGTGTCTGCTTGGTATGTGTGATTTTTGTTTGCTTGAGTTAACTCTGTTCATCCGAGGGCATCCTGATGATGATGATGATGACGAGCTGTAAATTTGAACTCTGGTGGAGATCGTAGCAATCATGCAACCTTTTGATTGGGAACTTAATGCCTGACAATAATTGACAGACAGCTATACTAGCTGGATCACAATTCTAGTCTCTCAATAATACTAAATAATTATGTTGCTGTTTAATCAGTTTTCTTTTCATTGTAACTTTTATTTAGGTTGGAAAAAATTAGCATTCTTGGAGCATTGGTAAGAGAGATTATTGTCATATACAACTGTTTTTGTTGAGCTAACAAACAGCCAAGTGTGCCATCCTTGCTTTGAGGAACAAAATTGGCACACTTGGCTGGTGTCTGGCCTTGGTGCAGGAGGTCTGTTCGATCCCCAGATCCCACATCCTTGTTTCCACTTCTTTCCTTTCTGTGTAGCTTTAAAT
Organism: Astreopora myriophthalma; assembly: GCA_014634185.1. Classification (NCBI taxonomy): domain Eukaryota; kingdom Metazoa; phylum Cnidaria; class Anthozoa; order Scleractinia; family Acroporidae; genus Astreopora; species Astreopora myriophthalma. Next base: position 285,642 of record BLFK01000031.1, read on the forward strand.
ACCCTTAAAATGGAGTACTGATGGAAAGGGGGGTGGAGTAAAATGAGCGCACTGTCGACCTCAGGTTTGTCGGTTGAATTACTGTTACGAGTTATGGACATTAGATATGGTCGCTTTTGTACTTTGTTTGATTTTGAAGACATTGACTGCTTTTATTGATATGCCATTGCTCTCAATACCAAGCAAACTCAAACAAGTAGGCATTGAACTTCGAGATTCCTGTACCATTTTTATCAAATTACAATAATTGTTGCTGGTATATTCCTCTGGCAGATAATTTATTTGCTGTGGCCAATTTTTGTGTACTACCCTACGACTCACTGGATTAGAGGAAATGGATGGCTTTATGACTACTTTGGAATAATTGACCAATCAGGAAGCTTGACTGTGCATGCTTCAACAGGTAACAAAAGTATGGAATGTTGAGGTTGGTGAATCCAAAATTACAGCTAATATTGACTAATACAATCATTATCTAATGACAAGAACAATCTCTCCGCATAAGACTGCAGTGATGGTGACGGTGATGACATCTTTCATATCTTTCCAAATTTGTCACATGGATGGTCCCCTGAAGTGCTCAGCTCTTTGTTGTAATTAAATGTGAGGGTGAAACATTTACTTTATTTTATGGGAATTAGTCTATTTTGACATATTAGAAGTTAACACTAGCTTCTATTTGGATATAGGGAGCAGGGGAGGTATGCATGCACGGAGAGCAGGGTTGGCGCAGTGGTGAGCGCACTCGCCTTCCACCAATGTGGCCCGGGTTCGATTCCCGGTCTCGGCGTCATATGTGGGCTGAGTTCGTTGGTTTCTCTACTTTGCTTTGAGAGGTTTTTCTCCGGGTTCTCTGGTTTTTCCCTCTCCACAAAAACCAACATTTGATTTGATTTGTTCTGATTTCAGTTGATTTGTAGTCTCCCCAATTAGTAGAGCACTCGTGCTCAGCTAAATAACCTGAGACTTAAATAAAGTGATTGTTATTATTATTATTATTGTTATTATTATTATTATTATTATTATATTGTGGGATTAAGAAGACCAGTGTCAATTTAATTTGTGATATTATTGAATGAAATTTGTATGCATTATCTAATGAGATGCAGTGCTTTGACAGGTTTGTCAGCTCTCGTTTTCACTCGAATACTTAACGGAATTCATAAAAACGATGCCCAGAGACAAGAGAAAAGGGCAGAGCAGAAGCAACATCAAAAAGTCTTCCTGGTTGTTGGAGGGTTCCTTACATGTCTGGGATGGTAAGTCAAGGAAATGAATAACATTTTTCAGCCATGCAGTTTTAGTAAACTGTAGATAAAGTGAAGCTTTCAAGAACTTTAAACCAACTGAGCTTTGTTTTCTGATGTGTGCCATGTAAAGTGTTATTTCCACCTGTAAAGGGAACAACCCTGTTATGTAATTTTAGACATCATCAATATTAGGTAGCATGCTCCTATTTCTTATGTTCACCTCACCTCAAGTTTGACACAGCAAAGAAACCTTTATGACAATAAATGTAAATATGTAAGGGATTGCACCATGATATTCCTGCCTGGGGCAGGTGTCCTTATTGTTATACTGTCATTGTCATTGTCACGGTCAATGTCACAGTAACTGGTACTGATGCCGATGCCACCAGCTCCACTGCTGAACCACTGCACTGTCGGCATCACAGTCACTGTATTGACATTGTCCTTGTCATTGTTATTGTGTCATTGTGTCGTAATGCCATAGTATCATAATGTCATGATGTGCTCATTATCATCATCATTGTCATTTCCATCGGCAAATTGTCCTTGTCATTCTCATTGTAGTGTCATCAATTTCATCATCATTTTCTTACTTGTATTTTATCTTTATCTTAACTTGTCATTTTTCACCTTCCTTTCCTTACAGGTATTCAATAAACATTGGATCTGTGCACAAATTCAGCAATGCAACAATCCTTTCACTTATCAATACTCACCTCTCTACCTGCACATCCTCGATCAGCTGGCTGACTGTGATGTATCTAAGAACAAAGAGTTTGAACTCGACAGATGTATTACAAGGAATTATGGCTGGACTCGTTGGTACGTTTGGTCAAATAGAAAACAGAAGCATTACAGTTGGTCATTATGCAGAGTTGGAAACAGAGGGGATCCTATGTGTTGCCCCCCCCCCCACCCCCAAATCCTTTCCCCCCCAGCCGGTTGTAACTGGATCACATCACTGTTGAAAATGTTACATTAATTGTTTAAAAGGAAATGAAAATGTAGTGTCTTTTCTGTTGCTAATATCTTTAACTACTGAGTCAGGAGCTGAAGTCCACGTCTTTCAAACACATAATTACAAGCGTTGCAGATTTTTTACATTTTGCCCCATTTTGCACCAACTTTAAAAATCCACTTTTACAGTCACCTTCCCTAGTCACCCACTTCCAGAAACTGACTTCTGCCCCCGTTCTTCAATTCGTGTTTGCATGTCTGTCCCCACCTTTATTTTACTCAGAACATAGCAGAGCACAGAAGCAAATCATTATGGTAGTTGTAGTAAGCCCACTGTGCATCATTTTTGTCTGCTCACGATTACATCCGTGACCTTTATGCATGTCCCCTCTCCCCAGTCCTGCAGGCTAGGGAACAGGGTAGGGTACGGGGTAGAGACAGGGCAGGGACATTGTAGGAAGTTCTTGTCGCCCTAGTGCAGGGAGCCCAAGTCTGTGAGTAATCCCGAAGTCTGTATGTAACGGCACCCACGTGCCTTAATTTCCGCAGTAATTTTAGATATTTTTTAGCTTTTACCGCATTTTACGTCACAATGACCTTCCGCTGGTTATCACGTGACCTTAGCTTAAATACCTCAAAACTTGTGTAATTTTCCGTAAGGCTCACAGAAATTCGACGGGTAACGTTGTGTTGCATCAGAGACCCTTTGATTATTTCTGTTCAACTCAGAACCTACTAGAGCGTTCGCCCCAACACGTCCTACCAAACAGGATCGCTGTAAGAGTTGGCACAATAAACCCAGCCTTGTGGAATCTGTGAGTCGTTTAGTTTTCTTAGTTTCACGGATCTCTCCGCTACCGGTGCTGACGCCGCCACACTGTATCTTCTTAATTTTCCCATTCATCACTATACCCACAGGTATTAGTGCTTGCTCTGGTTCCATAGAGGTTTGGGCTTCGTTAATCAATGGACTCGTCGTTGGTCTGATATCATCAGTTGTCGCATGGTCCGTTCAGAAGTGGCAACCATCATGGACCAGTGCAGGGTCACACGACGTCACATATATCCATGGTATTCCTGGCATTGTTGGGGCAGTAATAGGTAAAATGAGAAACAGTTGCACTAAAGAAAGCAATTACCGGTACCTGAGCGTCGTAAAGCCGAAATCAAATTACGTTCGTTACAAAGCCAGTTACGTTCCGAAGCAAATACACACCCTTAAGCCCGCCGCACACTTGAGGAAAGAGCTGAGCAAAAATCCGCGCGAGGCAGCTGGCTCAGCCGTTTCCTCAAGTGTGCGGTTAACTTATGGTGCGATTTTCGCCTCGTGAGGCCAATATCAAACATGTTTGATGTTGGTTTCACGGCCTCGCGACTCGCGAGGCGAAAATCTCACCAAAAACCTCACCGCACACGTGAGGAAACGGCTGAGCTATTCGCCTCGCGAGGATTTTTGTTCAGCTCTTTCCTCAAGTGAGCTGCGGGCTTTATGCCAACCACAAATTGAAATGACTCACGACCCTTTACCAGCCAATCAGAATGCAAAGCAAGTAAAAGTCGCAATTGGTTCTAGTTAATGCATCTGTTAGCATGGTTAAGAAGTTTCTGTAACTTTAGGCATAGAGCAAACGAACATCAAAGAAATCGTGTTGGTTCTTTGGACACTCAGTTGAAAACTGCTGTAATAGGTTAATTATTTCATAAATTCTGCAATCCACAGATTTTTCAAGGTAAATTATGCCATAAACCATTTAAAACCAAATGTATTCACGATGCATAATTGTAACCTTCACACAGCTGGTCTGTTCGCGAGGTCTACAACGGACCTGAAAACTGCAGATGGTGCATTTTATTCCAATGGAGCACAACTGGGTGTCCAGCTACTGGGCGTGGTTACAGCAGCTGCATGGTCTGTACTGTGTACGTACGTGTTGACATGGCTCATAAGATTAATTGTAAGTTGTTTCTACTTTCTTTTCTTTTTCTTTTGTTTATAGCCGGGCCAGGAGCGAATAGGAGGCTATTCGTGTATTCCGCGAGTAAAGCGTATGCTGTTTACTCCGTTCATTCTGCTATCGGGAGCGGAATGAACACAGTGCTATTCCGTTCATTCCGAAAACGGAATAACGCAGTGATGAGTAGTCTAGTTCCCAGTGGCGCTCTCCTTCATTTAATAAAAACTGCTATTTTAAAATTGTCCTCCAGGCCCCAGTTGTTCCAAGGGTGGATAGCGCTATTCACTGTATAAATCACTATGCGCTGGATAACTCAATTGGTTTGTCTAGTACTTATCCGCTGGATAGTGATTTATCCAGTGGATAGCGTTATCCACCTTTTGAACAACCGAGGCCTGAAGTTTCCTGTTACGTTTCTAATCTACCATAGGTTGGTTTTAATGGCGGTGATATGAACGAATCTTTTGGCTCCTTCGAGACGTCGGACAATTCAGTGCCATTCCTTTTGAGCAAAGAGAAAGAATATCTTCGTCATAAACTGTTCAAATCCGTGGTTGAAGGTGATTTACAAGGACTAGATGCCCTGACGGAAAAGCGATTGAACTTTGGCATTCAGGACTTTGACAAACGGACGCCCCTGTAAGTTGGAGATGAATTTGTTTTTTTTGTTTCCTTTTCTAGTTTTTTTTTTAATTTTCTTAATTGTTATGTGTCTTGTTTTAAATAAAAATAATATGAAATACTTTTTTTCATACAAAGTAACGAAGGAGAACGCGTCCACGTTTTGGAGCTCTCATGAACGCCATCCGTGTAGTGTAAGTCAGTACTAACACTTATTGTGCTGATTG
>BLFK01000031.1:291042-304176 GCA_014634185.1 Astreopora myriophthalma
GGGGGGGGGGGGGGGGGGGGGGGGGGGAGGGTGTTGAGATTGAAAAGCTGAAGTTGATTTGTAGGGTCCATTTCGTAGAGGCTGTTAAGTACGGACACAATGAAGTTGTGCAGTGTCTTTTGCGTCACGGGGCGAGCTGGTCTGAAGATGGAGTTGGGGATCTGCTATGCAGCGCTGTGGGTATGTACGCTGTACGTATTTACTCGTCATTACTCTTCAAAGCGGTTGTCGTTACCTGCAATTATATATATATAAACAACAGCAACAACAGATACTTTCATGAACATGACGGAACATTGTTACTTTTTTGGTTCGACGATGATGGAAAACGGCAGTTATCAATTTAAGCGCACTACATTAAAATAGCGTATCGTGGCAAATTAACTGCTTTTATCGATGAATTTAAGTGAAAAACGATGCTGAGGAACTTAAGCGTCTTGTATCCTTGGGTGTGGATGTGAACGCTGCAAACTCCGCAGGAAGGACTGCCATGCATGAAGCGGCCACTGTGGGTAGCAGAGGAGTGGTACAATATCTGGCAGATCACAGAGCCGATGTCAATGCTGTTGACTCTCTGGGGCATACGCCTTTGAATGTGAGTGCTTTGTCTGTGTAAAAGCTCCATTTGATTGCGTTTACTGGCTCAGTTTCCATTTGTCGCGCCAGTCTCTCTCAGTTGTTGCGCAAGAAGCTTGAATTTTGGTTGAGGATTTCTCAGCTGAGATTTGTCGATAACTTGTATTTGTTCATTGCCCATGAACGCCCTCAAGGGGAGAGGTCGATTTAAAGTTTTTAATTTATGTATTTTCCAGTACTCGGACATGCACGAACATCGTGCGGTCAGTCAGTTACTCGAGGGCCTGGGAGCTAGGCGGTTGTCCCATCATTACAGCATGCACGAAATCTGTGAAGTGGCAAGCACAGGGAACCTACAAATGTTGCGGCACATGGTTCATAATGGAGCCACAGTGTGCTTTAGAGATTTGAAAAAACGAACGCCGCTGTAAGTATGTATAAGTAGGGAGTTTTAGCAACCAGGACGGCAAACGGGAACAAGAACGTCGCCTCAAAATAGGAATTCACGAATTCGCATCATTGTAATCACTTCACGATCATTTCAACTCTTTCATGTAGATGTGTGCCTTTTGTCCAAAACTTAAACTGGTATGAACGTTGTTGACGTTTGGAGAGGGAAAGAAAAATTCAACTTCGTGTGCTGACGTTCTCCCCAAGCCGCTGATTTTGGTTGACGTTGTTTTTGGTTTTGAACAGGACGGCAAAGAAATGTACGAAACTGTGAAACGCACGCCGGTGCAGAGCGTGCAGAACTCGATTGTTTTTACTTAAGTCTGGATCACACTTGCGACATAACGGAAAGGTCACGCAAATGAAAAAGAAGTACCTCGCGTTGATGTTGTATGTCTCCAGTGTGAACAACACACTATAACGACAAAGTAGGAACATAATATCACGTTTGGTGAAAGTGTTTTACAGTTTTTACTCGGTTATATCGTGTTCAAGTTGAACTGATTTCTTTGAGCAAAACCTATCCTTCTTGTAACCAAATTTCCAAGTCTATCATTCATGTAAGGATGTCTTCCATTTCTTTCTACAGACATGTCGGTGCAGCTGAGGGCCATTTGGACGTTGTGAAATTTCTGCTGCTGCAGCCTGGAATCGACATCAATGCTAGAGATGCAAACGACTTTACTCCTCTTCTCGGTGAGTGTTGAAGTCGGTTTTGTAATTTTATCACAGGTTACCCACTTCTTGTAAAAATGCAAGTTCGCGTTATTGGTATCACTACGTAACTATTTCGTGTCGTTCCACATTTAATTAGTATATCCTTATCTATCCTATGGTATCATGGTCTGGGGCTGTGCCAGCAATTCCAGGTTGAATTATATCAACCCTAAGCAGAACAAATGTCATCGGAGTATATTCTTTGCACATTCAAGGGAGAGTGCGGGACCTTATTACAAACTTCTTGAAATTCTTAAGTTAGTGTATATGCGCTTAAAATATCCTGTTTTACCCATAAGATAAGGAATAATACTGATAGCATTCCAGATATCTTCTCGGATGTCCTGACTCCGGTATGTAATATCCACAATTATTAAAAACTGAATCATTGGATAATGCAATTCAAGACTTTCATTGTCTTAGCTATCATGGTATTTGAGGTGATATGCTTCTGATATGTATAGGAAATCGTATGAACGCGAGTGCATTTCGTGATTTATGGGCACGAGTGATGTTTTGAAAGTTCTCAAAATTGCACGAGCCGCAGGCGAGTGCAATTTGAGAACTTTCAAAACATCACGAGTGACCATAAATCACGAAATGCACGAGCAGGTTCATACGATTTTTTATTTATTATATTCTCAACAAAATTACTCAAACGCGCTACTTTGTACGGTGTTTCCATAGCAACTTCCGTATTGCACTCTATAACCTGGTTTGCACTCTATAACCTATTTATGCATTCGCCATTGGCCAATCAGAAACGAGATATTTTGTTGAGTATATAATAAGAGCTAATATACCATAACCTGCAAATATGGTAAGTGTACGCCTCAGCTTAAATTTTTTTCCCTGAGGAAACAATGGCGGCCGGCGAAAATCGCTTCGCTCCGGAGTTAAATGAAAAAGAAGTCCTTGAACTGTTACAAAACGCAGCACCAGGGAGCACAAAGAGAGCCACAAAGTATGGCATGAAAATATTTCAAGGTAGCAACTTTCTAAACTTTATTTTGACAATTTAAGCCGTGTTTATAGTTTAATAATGCGAAGCAAAACAATGCAAGTTGAAATTCGGGAATTTGTTGTTGAAATTTGTTGTTGAAAGTTGAAATTCGGGAAGATTTGTCTAATCTTGGGGGCGTTTTTAATAAAACAATTATTCCACTCGCGCTTGTTGGACTTAAAGAATGTGCCCTATAATATTTTCAAGAGAGAATACAAGTATTATATTTTGAGTGATCAAATTTGAGGCTGATTTTCCAGATACTCTGGTGAAACAAGTGGTATTACTTATAAGGTCCTTAAATCAATTGTTATTATTATTATCTTAATTACTATTATTATTATTATTGATATTGTGTTAGATTATTTTCACTATTATTACTACCGGTACTGTTGCTATTACTATTTTAATATTTTTTCCATACTTTGATAACCCAATAGAGCTAAAGTAATCTGAACTTTATGCCGTCATTACTTGCCCATGGCGGTGTCCGACTCGAAAGCTCTGCTACTTTGGACACCGCACACCTCATACTCAATATTTATACACACATATTATATTATATTTTTCAAGTGCATATAAGGGACAATTGCTAAAATTGTCCAGAAAGTGCGAGGATCATTCCTTCAGCTCATTTCTAATCCGCACTTCATAATCATTTCTTTCATTCATCATTCCTTTCACGGGAAAACACGCATGAGCCCAACAAATTGACCTGCTCTCAACTGTGTGGCTTCATAGCATCCGCATCGCAGAGGTCGTGGGTTCGAATCCCGTTGGAGTCACTTGAATTTTTCAAGTGCATATAAGGGACAATTTCTAAAATTGTCCAGAAAGTGCGAGGATCATTCCTTCAGCTCACACATATTATATTATAAAAGACGATACAGAGTAAAAAAAGAAAAAGTACAACCAATGAAGAAATAGTTTGAAAGGTGAACAAATAATTGAAGAATTGAATTGAATTAAAATGAGATAAATAAGATGAAACGGAGGAAATAAGAAGGAGGCTCGCTATGGCAACAAACAAGCTGTCGGAACTAAACTTTTTGTGGAATGGTCAAGGCCCTCAAACCAAATTAAGAATTGTTAGAACGTGCATTTTTTCTATAGTTACATATGGCTGTGAAGCGTAGACCTTTGGAAAAAAAAAAACTTGAAAAGAATTACCGCTTTTGAAATGAAATGTTACAGAAAAATTCTAAAGATTTCGTGGACGGAACATCGAACAAATAAGTCGATTGGGGATGAACTCAAAGTAGAAGATCAATGGTTGGAAAGCTTTGTAAAGAAACAAAAGCTGAAGTAGTTTGGTCACCTGAAAAGAAGCGAGGGCTCGGGAAAAATCATCTTGGCGGGAAAGATAGAGGGGAAAAGGGAAAGAGGAAGATAAGCAAGGCAGTGGGAAAGGGACATTGGGGACGCCTTCGACAGGTCAATAACAGAGGTTGGACGATGGGCACCTGACAGAAGTCGTTTCCGCTGTGCGGTCGAAGATGCGACGTCCATCAGTATAAGCAGTTAGAGAGAACTGTCGAGGAATTAAACTGGTATGAGCGCGTTAGAAGCGTAGAGAGAGAACTGAAAATTCACCGTCATGTGTTAATGTCCTCAACAAAACCTCAAGTTTGGTCATTTCGCTTCGTTGTCTGGGAGATAACGGCCAAAAAATGTACCAAAATGTAAACCGCACGTGCAGAGAGAGAGAGATTGTTTCTAATAATAACAAATGGCTTTTATTAGTAGTCTCCAGGAGGTGGCTCTTCTCCTACCAATATACAAATTAAATCAAATCAAATGTTGGTTTTTGTGGAGAGGGGAAAACCGGAGGACCCGGAGAAAAACCTCTCGAGGCAGAGTAGAGAAACCAACAAACTCAGCGCCCACATATGAGGCCAAGAGCGGGAATCGAACCCGGACCACATTGGTGGAAGGCGAGCGCTCTCACCACTGCGCCAACCCAGCTCCCCTTTTGCTCACTAAGGCTATTGTTTTGTGGCGTTCTCGTTGCCGTCAGCGTCTTCGTTTCGTAAACTCCCTATTTGCCAGCGCAGCCGCTGAACCAGGGACTACCTAGAGAGTTTTGTGATGACAATTAGTTTTGATTTGCATATGAATAAAAACCCATTGTCATAAGAGGGAGAGTTCGCACTAAAACTCGCCTTGAAAGAGAGGCTGAAGTGAACTTGGAAATGGCCTATTTCAGCTGGGAGTCTGAGTGAGACTTGAACCCAGGACCTCCGTGTTTCAAGTCCCGCTGGCGCCCCAACCATCTCGCGACTTGGAGGTTTGACTGCAGATGTAAAGCTCAATTCCTTACTCAGATCGAAAGAAAGTCGTCAATAAACAGTGGTAAATGGGAGCTTTTTTTGCTGTGACCAGTTAGTTGTCACTGAAACAGCGAGTCAGCCACTCTTTCCATCGACCTGTTTTGAAAACTACCTATTGCATGAGGTAGTTATAGGGACCTTAAAGCTTACGAAACGACGACGCCGACGGCAACGACGCCGCTACAAAACAATAGGTTTTTAGTGAGCAAAAACAATGGCTCTGCACGTGCGTTTTACATTTGGTACATTTCTGTGCCGTCATCTCCCAAATAACGACGTGAAATGACCAAATTTCCGGTTCTGTGGAGGACGTTAGCGTGTGACCATGAATTTTCAGTTCTCTCCTTACGCTTCTAACCCGCTCATACCAGTTTAATTCCTCGACAGTTACTACACATTTTAACGCTGAACGACATGAAATAGTTGCGTAGTGATACGAATGACGCGAACTTGCATTTTGAAATGACGTCCTCATAGCCGTCGTCTTCGTCGTTTCGTAAGCTCCCTAACATCCACGACGGCGACGTCAAGGAAAACGTCACCTCAAAATACAACTTTGCAAAATTTAAGTCTTTCGCGATTTTCCCACCACGTTTAACTCTTGCAATAGTAGCGAAGTATCCTAAACTGAATAAATTGCTACCAGCGGTTTTTGAGTGAAAACAGGGTAAAAGATTCTCTGATGCATGCACACCGTTGTCGTCACAACCACAAATTTGGTGATTTCACGTCGTCGTAAACCCAGCGACACACTAGGCGATTTTGTTCGCAAGCGAATTTCGGTCGCTGCGTGGTACGGGCACACCTGGCGATTTTATACGCCGATCGCAGCGAATTGATCCCAGGCGTCTCTCAAAATAAAAATGACCACTGTCCGCCATTTTTAATTAGTCACGTGATAAAATCGTATGGTCTTCTTGGTTGAGTGGTTCAGCACTCACGGTGTACAGAACGCTTCTTTACTTTACTTTTTACTTTAAAACTAACCATCTCTTTGCAAGCGGTATGCCCTTTATCATCAGTGAACTCTATCAATATGCAGTCCATTTATTTTCGCTCCCGGTAAACTCCCAACGCAGTTTACCGTTGTTTTTTAACGTTTCGGGTTAGGCTAAAAAAATATCTTTAAAAACTCTTATAGTCTTACTCTTTTAGGGAAGGTGCTTACTTTCGCTAAATTCGTGGTTCGTTCTAGAAGTGATCTCTTAAGGCCTGTACAAACGGGAAATATTTGTCGCTAAAACGTGTTCAAACAAAGCGTTGGTGGAGGACGAAACATTTTCCCGTTGGTGTATCTAGTTTTCTGTTGTTTTAAATATGCGTTGTCTTGTTTTATCTGCCCGCTTTTCAATATGCATAAATTTTCTGAAATCTTGGATTTCTTTTGCACTAAAAAGCTTGAAAACCATCTATACAGTGAAATCACCGTTTATTTCTGTGGCGGGTTTGTGTCTTTTACGCGATTTACTCTTTTTGGACATAATCTCACTTCCTTAATTAACTCGTGCAATTTCTGAGGTGTTCCGAAACGTTTTAAAATTGGTCAACAGATAAGGAATTAATCAAGTCACTTGTTTTGCTTTCTTTTTGATACCGCTTACTAACAGGGTGGGAATGGTTTGTAACATCCACGCGTTTCCTCACGTCATTTCCACGCACCTCAATCGCGAATTTCCTTATGCCTCTGCGGCGGTAGGCTTTACCTAAGTACTTAGATTTAACATCGCGTTCAGTTTTCTCAAAATAGTCAGATAAGGCAAGAAAACATTTACAGTTCGGGGTAACGGAAAACTGCTCTTAAACATATTAACAACAAGCAGGAAAAGTCAAGGGCGAAAAAAATCGTGTCACCTGCTTCTTTCGGCGCGTACCGAAACGGAATCCTAAATCCTACTGGCATCTTAAACTGTTTTTAAAAACAGTATCTTCAGGCGCCAAATGTGCACACTCAGATTTTTCCCATTAAATTCACAGCATCAACTTCCTCATCCTTTGACTGAAAACAACCTTGTCTTACCTTTAGATAGCACTCGCAATCTTACGTGCCTGATTTTCCTGTTAATTTCCGATTTTCTTCTATGGAATATCGAAGCAATCTTAGTACACAATGGGACAGTAATCACGCCTGCCCACTTGTTCAGTATGGCCTTTATATCATGGGGATAGTCTCTCTTTCAAGACTATCGGGGCAGCATTTTCCATAGCAGCTGCATGCCATATGCAAATAAGCTGGTCTTGGTGGTGCCGGAACCAAGAGCTGACTTCACAAATTTTGGTGGGAGTTGCAGATCAGAAATCGTCGAAGGTGAGTTGAACTTGCTCAACTCATGCAGTGCTCTCGGCTCTGACTATCCAAATATTTTTAATTGAGTAATTGTCGCAATATTCGAATCCATCGCGATCGCATTGGCTTCAAGATGACCTTTAACAAAACTGACTTTGCGTCACTCGATGCCAGAGCTTCGCCCTTGGTGTTTTTTTGTCCAGTTAAAACGGTCTACACCTGGATCCTAACCGAGACTAGCGCTTTCTACGCCTCTCTCTCCATCAAGTCCATCGCCAGCCCGCTCACCGTATTCCTAAACATCTTAGTAATCGTCGCAGTGAATAAACGAAGAGAATTAAACAGGAACTCGAACATTTTGTTAGCTAGCATGGCTGTGGCGGATCTTTTGGTGGGCGCTGTTTCCATGCCTTTAACTTCTGTTTATGATGTCCTTCTCCTTCGAAAGGAATTGAGCGTCAGAATTTGTCAGATGGCAATGGTAAACCAAATAGTGCTGTATGCTGCTGTTAGCTCGTCCTTTTATCATCTGATCGTAATCGCATTTGAGAGGTACGTGGCGATTAAAATGTGGAGAAGGTACAAAGGCCTTGTCACCAGAGGCCGCGTCAAATTTCTCGCCGTCATTGCATGGGTTTTTGCTATCTTGTCGACGGCTCCCGCGCGATTTATGGAAAAAATTAAAGTCGACGATAAGTACATAAAGATCGTTAACGCCATCTCGGCCGTTAAAACAGTGGTGTGCGTGGCTCTCATTTTGTATTGCTATGTTGCGGCATATCTTTCTGTGCGTAGCCGAAAAGGCAACGAAGGCAGCGGCCAAGCAGCCTCTATGACCAAAGCTAAGATCGAGAATACTGTAGCCAAAGCGATGGCTATATTGACAACAGTACTCTTGGTCTCCTATATTCCATCAGTCCTCGTCCTTCTTTTAGGGGGAACCGTTCCATTGTTTCGCACTAGCACCTTTTTCCGTTGGTCAGAATTGTTTCTTCAACTGAATTCTCTCCTGAATCCCATATTATACTGCTTCGTCCTCAACCGCCACTTCAGAAAGGAGGCTTTAGAGATGTTGAAGTTCAGGAAGCGTGACCGAGTTAGGCCAGCAGCGCGCCCAAATATACCTGCCCCCGAACCTCGTGCTGCTCAAATTGTCCCGTCCGAGTTAGTTGAGGAACAACAACGGCAGATCCAGTGTGAAAGGCAACAACCTGGCTGCATCACTAATGCCGTGCCACTGAACGCAGTCAATCCCCCTGGGACAATCAGTGGAATGCCCCGAAGCATGGGCAACCAAGCAATGGTTAAACGGCCGACGTTACGTCGTGCAACAATTTGTGGCAGTGAATTTGTGGAAGAAGCGCAAGTCGGCCAGGAAGAATATGAAGAACCTGGCCGTGTGAACAAGGTATGGGAATCGATCGACGTCGCCGATGGATTAAGTCAGATGAGTCATGAAGGGAACAGGAAGCCGAAGCTGAAAAGGCAGTTGTCATTTGAAGAAGGCCGAGTCCCTCGGGTCGGTGCAACAATACAAGATGTCCAGGAAGAATATCAAGAGCCTGGCCGTGTGAAAAAGGCAATGGTATGGGAAACGATCGACCTCGCCGATGGATTAAGTCAGATGCGTTACGAAGGGAACAGTAAGCCGAAGCTGAAAAGGCAGTTGTACCAAGAGGGTCGAGTAACTCGTGTCGAGGTACACCTTCCCAAATCACTGAGAAGGCAGCCACGGATCCAAATTTCCGACTTGCCCTCGGAGGATAGTCAAAGTAGATGTGAAGACAGAAATTGTGAGAACCTTTCCGACTCACGCTGCAGCAATCAGATAGTGGTGGAAAATGAAGAAAAAAGTCGTCAGAACCTTGATAGCAGCAGCAACAACAAGACATGTACAATGGCCGAACGAAAAGGCAGTGGTGACCAGAATCTTGAAGAAACCAACAGCCACACTGTGGTGGATCAAGAAGATAGGAGTCGTCCGAATCTTCCGACAAATAGCAACAGGATCGCGATGGGAAGATCCACATCAGCGTTATCCTCTGAAGAAAATATCACCACCGACGTTGAGGCTAATGCATTGAGTCCAGCAAAAAGGAAAGGAAGACCAAGTACGATGTCCTGGGGCGGCAGTTCCCAAGCCCAACAGGCTCGCCTGCGAGGAGAGGTTACAACGCTCTCCGACCGTCCAAAAACACGTTAGCTCCATATCAAGAAAAACAAAAGGGATTGTCAAACGCTGTTTGGAATTTTTCGTGGAAAGATCGCACTCTTAATTTAAGTTACCCATAGTTCCTTTTCCAAGGCGGAAACTAATTAAATAAATCAACGAGAAATTCAAAGTTCACTTGGTGGCTGCCGAAATTATTTTAATTCGGGTCAGCGTTTTGTTAGTATTCCATGCGCGGACAACCATGGGATAATGGTTTAGTCCTTTATTCAGGTCTTCAACATGAACAACACCGAGCACTCTATATTTTTATTCAGTTGACACTTAAATTGCACCGAATCACTGGTAAATTAAATTTAGTATAAAGGGGAACTGGCTCTCCCAAATAACAATATGGAGTTCTTTGGTTTTGCACTACCGTGGAAGGGCGTTGTTTCTTACGTACTGAGGAAGAGTCTCATGTGAGCCAAAACCGAATGTCTAATTTTGTGCGCGTCGTCAACTGAAGAATAAGACGTCACCATTGATTTCAAAGTTTATTAGTCAGTTGAGTATCAGTGAAGTTCAAGTTCCCGCATTAGATTTCTTTGTTTGGTTTAATACGCCTTATTCCAAATTGGCCGCCATTTTGATACTCTTTTGTTCTCATTCAAATTAGCCCTTGTTGCCACGTCTTTAAACCCAAAATTCAAGAGTGTTTTGCCTTGAACGAGGCAAAAAGGGCTCATTTGAATAAAAACAAAAGAATATTAAAATGGCAGCCATTTTGGAATAAGGCGTATTACTGTGCCTTTAAAAAACATGCAGACTCTAGAACGTTAATGAGCGTTAAACATTAATTAACTTTTTTTTGTTTTTGTTTTTGTTTGTTTTTTTTTTCACAGCCGTCAATGCTAGTCACGGCGATAGTTGACCGACCGTTTAAAACAGAAACCGACAAAGTGGATCGAAATCCATCAATCACGAAGTTCGATGTGGCCTTTGACATGGTCCGCTAATTTGATTGAAAGCAGCGAAAACAAAATCGTTGATTGAAATTTGAACTTGAGAGCCCGTATGTTTTTGAAGAGCGCATTAACGGAATTGATGACTTTATCTCGCCGGATCCGCTTTAGTGGCTTCCACTCTTCTGTTACTGCCCGTTCCATATTAATTATTGAAGTTGAAAAATCTAGAGTCATCTTTAAACAAAAACTAGCAACTTCACTATCAGCTAAACGTACAGCAGCGGAGTTAGTTTATTTTAATGTTATATTTCAAATACCGCCGGCTCAATATCAAGGTCAACGGAGAATTTTATGCGACAATTCGAAATTTATTTTTTCTTTCATCGGAGCGTAAATGTTATCTCAGTCGATTTTAGTCCCGCGCAAAACGGGGAACTGAGGTGCACTGGATAACAACTCGAACAACGGCGGACACAGTCCACTGTCCGCAGCTGGTCTCGTCATTAAACGTAGGCCAGATTTAGGGCGATGTTGTCTCATCTGTAACGAGCTTGAACTTTGATATTTTTACTTCGAATCTTTAACTAGTTAATTGAACTCATTGAAAAACAGTTGTTAGTTTGTTCGTAGCAATTCTGATATTTGGACTGTTTGGGAGTTATTAACTTCACACTCAGGAAAACAGGCCAGTTGTTTTAAGGGGTTTTTGTACCAAATATGATTTCCCCCTCAACTATCTACATTTAATATTCTGATCGCCTGTGATCTTATTGAATTTTTGTAACTCTAGTCATAAAAGCAACCGAAAGGATTAAATCATGTTTCGCCTTCGTTTTAAAACAACTACCCACTTCCTGACATGCCGTGTACTTTAATTAGAACTTGCTTTTTCTTCAGATAGAACACACGAAATTTAGCTGGAAAATTTGTAACATCTTTGCCAACAACTTTCAAATCAACGAATTACCACATTAGGTCAGTTCTTAGATTGTTTTTGAAGATGGCCATTAACTTTACTGATGTTTAGTAGGAGAATCATGCTCGAGATCACTGAGTTTTAGCGGCGCTCGTCAGATTTATTCCCGAACACATGGTTTTCTTTGTACCTTTCCTTTATTTCACTGCTGTCGTTTCCTTCGATGTTCTCACCGTTTAAATGCCACTTTTCCTTGGTTAAGTTGCTTCCGCAAAACCAAGGCCAGACTAATTAAGTTACTTATTTAAGCTGTTTGAGCGGAGCTAGCTCATTTCCTCTCTGGCCAATATTATGTAATGTTTAAAAAACGAGCAGCAGTGTTTTATCGGGTATAAAACACGAGGAGGAGGAGATATTTTCAGAGTCGCAATACATTTTTTATGCACCACAGGTGGACTGTTTTCTGTTTTCTTTTTTCACTAATGGTCTCTTTTTGGCAATAATGCCTGAACAGATTTTTTTTCTTAATTTTGTTCTGGGAGTAATTTTTTTTCCTTTGGTTTTGCCTCACCCTTCCCAACATCTCTTTTCTAATGGTCCATCCCTAATTGCTTTCGACACTCAAGTAAAAACCGCCCTTTCACCTATAAATACGAATGTAAATAACTTAATCAGTGCATAGAAGAAGTAAATTTTTCTTTAGCAATCCTCGTGTGTTTTTAGGTTGAAACTGGAAAAAAACTTAACTTAGAACCTAAACACGTACGTTAAACCACCTCGAAAACTCAAGAGGGTATCAGTTAGATCCAGTTATACATATGAAATTTTTGGCAGTTTTGTTCACGACACAGTGTTTCAAGGTGAGAAAATTGTCCAGTTTTAAAGTTTCCTGATCCATATCTATTCTCAAGTCATATTTTTTTGTTCCCATGTATATCCGTAGGTACAGCTAACAGGAATAGCTTTACTGCAGTAAAATCAGTCTCCTTTTACAATGGTATTATATCAGTATTTTTGTATCTGATACAAAGCAAAGACATCCTTTAGCCTTAAAAGTGATGCTAAAATGGCGTGAGCTTATTCTCAAGATCCTCGGAGAGATGCTTTGCGTAAGTTTTTACGAGCTTGTCGCGCGAAAGGAAAGATTGAGCTATTTTCACGCCTTATACACTCAGACGCTGTTGTGAGCGGCCATCACGCGGTTGCCGAACATTTGAAGGCCCGTGGAGGGACCATCAGCGAGTGCCAACTGGCTTATCTCATGAATAACGCCTCCAGCAGTGGAGACATAAAGACACTTAAACGATTCATCAGATGGACCGGTCACGTGAATGTATCTGATTTTGATGGGCAGACTCCGCTTCACACAGCGTCATTGTGCGGCAGGCTCAATGTCGTCAATTTGTTGCTGAAAGAGGGCGCTGGTGAGTCAGTCATAACGTTTTCGAGCTTACTGAGAACATTGATACGGAGAATTTACATGATTTATTGGAGTTTTCTGAAAATTCTGCTTAGCTTTATTGTGTAGCCTGCGAGAGCAGATGCCTTTTTCCGGCTTAATTTCTTTCACACGCCAAACAAACAAAAAAAGCAAAGTCCAAAAAGTGCGTCTGCTCTCGCCGGCTTAATTTTTTACAGTGAGTGAAAGTTTCATCTCGCTTCATACAGGAATCATGGGATTAGCGGTGGTGGTGGATGGAGGTCAATGATTCGTTGCTTGGGGGGGGGGGGGGGGGGGGGG
>BLFK01000031.1:304186-321626 GCA_014634185.1 Astreopora myriophthalma
GACATTTGTGGTAGGGTGGAGAAATCAACACGTTGCCATTCTTGTAATATAAGCCTTGTTGTTGACTACGGAACTAATTTTGTTTTCCAGTTTAACGTAGTTTTGCAGTAATAATTTCAGGAAAGGCACATGTTATTTACTTGTTATTTTCTTCACGCGTATCGTGGGTGGGTAAGAATAGGGGAAGAGTCTTCTACATCGAACTCTTCAGTACTCTATTGTCAGTTCAACTTTGTCTGTTTATTTTCTGCAGATACTACGGTTGTGAATCGATTTGGTCAGATTCCCTTACAAGTAAGTCAGACAGGTTATGAGTATCTTTAAGGTGCTTTCTTTAACGGAGCTGAAGAACTGTTTACTGCTCCAAATACATTCTTAAATGGCCTCTTCACGCTTGCTAAAGTTCGTCCAGGTTTGAGTAACTTTGAACTGTTTCATTCTTTCAGTTAACACTCGTCAGTGCTAAACATACAAGAAATGCCGTCTTCTCTCGTTCTCTTGTAGGTAGCGTCGGCTAATGGTCACAAAGCTGTCGAAAAGGAGCTTTACAAATTCCATAGGGTAGGTCTGCTACACCATAGCGAATTGCAATACGAGTACAGTTGCAAGTTCTTTACACTGAGCAGGCGCACAATGCACAAGGCGAGTTTGAAGTAAATTATACTTCATGTAACTTGAAGTGAAAGAGAACACGTCCTTTTGAGACATCTTATTGAGTGCTAACCAAAAACGAGGTGACAAGTAGTTTTCCGTTCTGAGCACGCTTCAGCTTACAAACCAAATACCCATTCTCAGTATCGAAAAAAGTCGTGCTCAACCTGCAATCTATAGTTCCTTAATCACCAGGATAGGCCGGCAGAATTTCCAGAGTTCACTGAGCCATTTGAAAACCCACTGACGGTGTTGACGTTATAAATGCAGTTTGCAAAAAATTCCCCAATAGTTTGTTTCCAGTTACACCATCTTTGTAACTCTTTCCTTGGTCTCCCTGCTCAACAGCTATCGCAAGAAGTTCTGACAGAAGATTTGACCTCGACAACAATCTACAGCCCTCACGCGGCATCACGAATGCGAGAACTCAAAACAGAGTCCGAACAGTGTGGCTACTCAAACAGAGAATCTTTCTCCTCGACAGATAACTCCCCGGATTTGCAGCGGCGAACAAGAGTACACAGCGCGTCTAACACGGCACACTCGTCAAGAGAAATGCTCAACCTAGCGAATGTGCGCTCACCGTTTGAGCCAAAGCCTAATTCAGCGAGGCCGTCATTTCTTCATTCAGGAGTGATGTCCAATCTGACTGCACAAGCGAGGGAGATGGCTGGCGGACAACCAGATTATGTGTAATTCATGACTGAACCAACTGCTAAAAGAATACGATGTTGCCACCCCAGGACACTATTTTGGTTCCTGTAAACCGAGCAGCAGAGACAGGCGGGAAGAAAGGACACGTGACTACCCAAATACTGTTTGTGCAAGTAGAGGCATCACCTCTGCAAACTCTCTCTACTGACTGGGCGTGGTAGGCGTTAGAAAGGGGGAAGGAAAATCAGGCTTAGGTGAGGGCAGCACGCACTTTCTCACGCGTCGAGGACTCCCTAGTTTTCCATCATCCTCCTCCTTTCTAAAGCCTTTCTAATTGAGCAAGGGATTGTAGAGAATGGAAGCAGCCCTTCTTCTTAGATAGACAACAGTGCTGGTCTTTAATCATCAAATAGTCCACCCTTTTCGTTGTCTGATTCTTCAAGCTTTTCTTCAGAGTTCCTTCTTTGACGCTTGTTTTGTCTCGCTAAAATCTGCAGAAACAAGACAGCTTTGACCATCAGTACATATAACGAAATTGACACTGATTTTAACCGCAAGATAGGATACCATTGACAAGTTAATCTTATTTATCAGCAAAGCTGGAATAGATAGAGCATCAGTACAGTGAAAAGTCAATAATTAATCCCAAATTAGAAACATGGAAAACTTTTAGCAAATCCCTTGGTGGTGAGCTACATGAAAACCACCTACAGAAAATTTTGGTTTTCTTCTACCATTCTTCCCTTCTCTTTGTCCTGCACCTTTCACTGGTCAATTCAACCTCATTGAAATTAGCCTGCAAGGCAGGTGCTACAATTTATTTTAGAGTGTGATGCAAGCTCTCTTAATACACCCCGGTGCCTTCCATGTAGGCTTCAGAAGACTGCTGTAATCATTTTTTCCACAAAAGATGTAATCAAATGATTTCTATGGATTTCTTAAACTATCATGAAGGAGAATATGTTTTAGAATATATTATTTAGAAAATTCAAGGATGAATACTATAGTAAAAGTTTAATCATGATTTTACCTTGTCATAAGTGTCCTTTTTAATTTTCCATGTAGTTCTCTTGAAGTAAGCCAAATTCTGTTTTGTGTGGTCTTGTTGTGCTCTCTCTGTCTGACCTGAAAATAAAGTATACTTGATTAAGAAGTAATGTTTATACTTGGACTGTTGTCCAATGCTCCTCTGAGGAGAGAAGATGTGTGACAGCAGCGGTAAGATCTCTGCTCCTGGAGCGGAATTGAGGGGTTTGAACCCAGCTTCTAATTCGGCAGGTTTCACAGGTCATTGTTTTACCAATACAGAAACAACCCTAACCATTTACAAATGCTAACATTAGGCCTAAAAACTTTTGTTTAGGCCTAATTAGGCCTAAGGTTAGCTATAATGAATGTTTAGGATACTCTCTGTATTGGCAAAACAATGACCTGTGACCTGCAAAAGAAACCTGCCGCTTCTAATTGTACTGATGTAATCATGGAATTTTTCCGGATTTGATGGGAGAACACTTCCAATCTACTGCCAATCCTGTGGTTTAGGTAGGTTGGAGTCCTGTACAGTCAAGAATTGGACACTGGCGAAATGCACGTGTGATTTGCATGTATAAAGAGCCGCCAAGGCATAGTGCAAGATTTAGTCATCCCTGTGGAACGATTTTCGTACAGCT
Source organism: Astreopora myriophthalma (assembly GCA_014634185.1). NCBI lineage: Eukaryota > Metazoa > Cnidaria > Anthozoa > Scleractinia > Acroporidae > Astreopora > Astreopora myriophthalma. The sequence goes on from BLFK01000031.1 coordinate 307,162, forward strand.
CCCTAAATTAATTATACAAGTCATGCACATTCCTACTAACCCTCTCCCCCCCACAAAAAAAGAGCGTGAATAGAGTTTTGCTAGGAATATGCATGCATGATGAAGTAGGAACCTGTACGGAAATCTTGCCGAATTCCTCGCTGACTACGGTTACAGTACATGTATCTGAAACAGCATTGGCACGAAGGAAAGCTGATTTCAAGTTAGGTGTGATCCTGTTGCATTTGCCATATCGATTCCAATTTTTTCGTAATGTGGAGCACTGTTTGAGCCGCACGCTGGTGATAAACAAAAATAGTGACAGGAATACATGTAGCAATCGCATCAATACCTGAAGATGACAACAAGGCCTTCAATCCACGCGGTTGTTGCTTTTCTGTGTTTGCACGGGAGGAACCTCTTTTGCGCTTTTTTGAGGGCCGTTTCGCCGTTTCTGAGGGCTTTTTTGAGGGCTGTCTCACCTTTGGTATCGACTTACGTCTTTTCGATGTTAAAGATCCCTCACTGTTTACCAAATCTAAGCCTCTGCGAACCAATTTAGAGGACATTTTTACCACACAAAAAAAATGGATCTTTGTTGATGGTTTGCTGTCTTTTGGCTGGCTCGTTCTCATTCCCCACTCATACATTATATCGGGTACCAGAGTCCCTTTCGACCGCACCGTCGTTTTTCTGTTTTCAAAATGGCGGCCACAGGTTGTTAGTCGCACGGGAATATTTTCACTTACTTTTCCACGCATTTAATGATGAAACACTAAGATGAATATACTCAGAACACCGGATGACAGTACAGCTGTCGTAAGAATCATGGGTGAGTTTGATCAGTTTTTGTCGAGTGATCCAAAAAGCCGGCTAACTTACGAAGAAGAAGCTGAGGGCGACGAGACGAAGAAGTTGTCCATTTTGAGCTCTTCTACGCTTAACGCTGTGAAGGCCGGTAGGAGTTTGAGTAAATCAAAAAGCCAAGGTACATTTTTCTTCAAGGAGCGAGAAAAAGACGTGGAACTGATTAAAACGCGGAGCAAATTAGCACAGCTAGAGGGTGAAATGAACATGTTGGAATCCGAGAGAAAACGAGCAAGGATAGAATACGAAAAAGACACTGGAAGCCACAAACTGGAGTTTCGGCGATTTCAAGAGAAATACGACGACTTGCAGCAGAATTTTCTCTGCCTTGCAGAGCAAGAGAAAAATGCTAAGGATCAGTTGAAGGAGCTGAAAAGGGAGTTTGAGTCTTACCGCAACAGATCTGAGCAAAAAATACAAAACCTACAGAGAGAAAAGCTGAAAGCTTGTTCAGAAAGAGATGAGGTTTGTAAGTCAAAAATGCGTTTGATTGACTGTATATCAGCTAAGCCTCAGTACTCCATGATAACCTGTCATATGATACCCCCAAATTATCAAAATAAAAATATAATGTATATATAACGTAGTTCACATGTATTGTCGTTTGTCTCATGATGTAGTGACTTGATTTAGATCGCAACATTCTTTTCGCTAGTCTTCTTTAGGTGATGAGATCAACTGGTTACGCCCCGCCATCATGATTTGAAATGGTGGGGTGTAACCAGTCGAAACATTGCAACCTACATCTCCATCTGCCATTAAAATTTGAAGCAGCCATTGTTACGATATGTCACGGTTCACTTATTCCCTTATTTGCTCATCAAATGCGAGCAGTCCATGCTGCTCGAGAGTTGTCTGATTTGTCATGGCGTCTTTGTTGTCTCAAACACAAAACAGCCATTATGATGATGTCATCACCCATAACAGTGAAATACAAAGCTAACTTGTTGTGACACCAATCTGTCTTATAGTGTAAAGAAGATACAAGCCAGAAACAGATGCAGTTGAAGAATTCTTTATTCAGGTGAGGAATTTCTTTCTTTCCATGTTTTGTTGTTGTAGTTTAGGAGCTTCTCTCCTCTCATGATTATTTTTGTTGTCCTTTAAAAGGTGTATACTGTGAAGTTGCATAGTTATACAATTAGAAATTATAAAATAATTAGGATAGTACGCGCACTCTCATTGGTCAATAGGTGTGTTTAGATGAGAGTATGTAAACACGGTTGTGACATCACACGAATTTTGATTGGTTGTGTTGTCAAATGCCAGTTATGCAAACCCTCGACAGTTATGCAAAGCCTCGACTGCGTCTCGGGTTTGCATAACAGTCTCGAATTCTCCCAACCCCTTCTCGTGTTTACGTGAGGCTATGTAAACACGGAAAAAGTCCTCTATTGCTTAATTGTTACACAGAAGTCACAATTATTATACAGGTAACAGGATTAGCCTATTACCTGTATACACTTTAATTGTAACTTCTAACAACATGGTCGAATCTGATTGCTTATCAGCAACCGTGATTTGGATAGTTGAACGCCTCATGCCTGGGTAACTGAACAGTATGCATCGTCAAGCACATGCTAGTTGCACTTAAATGGGCTCTCCTTTCTCTGAAGTCTAAACATTGAAAAAGTTGTCCACTAGTTTATAACACTATTATATTGTTCTCAAAATCAATTTGTCAGAGTTACATATATTTTTAATTGGTAGCAGGACTTCATGTTTGTCGGGGAGTAATCGTGCACTGTAACTTCCACTCTGTGCGATTACCATCATTTATGCGAAATCATCCTTGTATACCGTGTACTCTGTTTTGTAATAGTTTAGGTTTGCTGAATAATCAGTTTTTTGTGACATATTAATTAATTCAGACTTGGAACAGAGAAAGCGTCAGTGCAAAACAAGCTGGAGGATACTCAGAGTCAGTTTGAAATTGTTAAAAGGTACTACCGATATCTGTAGTAATTATGAAAATTGAGAAAAAGATGTACAGTGTACCACATTTTATTTACAATTAGCAACTATAGCTACCAGTACCTTTTTATTTGGAAATTGCTTTAAGGAGTTAATTTTGAGTTGTCTGGAGAATTTATGAATGATTGGGCATGAATGGTATGTTTCACTTCTTGTTTTTTTTTTTTTTCTTGAAAAAAAGGAACCCTTAGAATAGCCTGTCATATACTTTCAATAAACAGTGTCGTTTGCTTATCACGTGCACAGAAGACTTAGTGAAGTGATGTCTGAATTATCGGAGCTTGAAGAACTAAGAGAAAGATCAAGCACAGCTGAACACAGAGTCAAAGTAAGTTCTTATCAATACGAATAAAATCCATGTGTAGATTAGAGTTTATCTTGAGTAATGGTATCAATCATGCTCAGTGCCAAATTGTTGGAAGCAGGGTTCAGGTCCCATCAAAACCTGTAGGTTGTCGTAATATTTTAGTTCTGGCTTAGCACCAACCCTGCCTCAAGCAATTTGGCCCAGATGTACAAAAATTGTACAAACACATTGGTACAATCATGTATTCCCACCATGGTGTAAAGGGGTGGGTTTTTGAAAATTATCCTGTCCCACATTAACTGGGTTTTCACTCTTTTGCATTACTATGGAAAATAATTTACATTGCATTAGTTTTTGTTACTTGGCTAGCTTGTTGTTACAGAAGGATGGACAGATCTGGTAACATCATCCTATTGGATGGGTAGTAATTATGGTAGTAGTATTCCAACCAATACTTGCCTGATGTCAGAATTCATCAGAATTCATGTGTAGCGAACTTAATGCACTGTACCACTTCTTGATAAATACAGTGTACATGTTATTGTGCATTGCTTGCCACATTGTCCACTATTTCTGATTCCAAATCCTTGATCTTTCCCTTATTACTGATAAGGAACTGGAAGAGAAGATGTCTCGTCAAGAAGAAGCTACTGCGGTTGCCCGGGTGATGCAAACTAAGCTGACAAAGTTCAGGGAGTTAGAGAAGGAAAATGAAAAGCTGAAAGATGAAAATCATTATTACAGGTAGGTGCAAGTGTATCTTCATGGTCATTATCCGAAATTTTTTTTTAGCATTTTGGTAAAATAAAATTATTCAGTATTAATTCAGAGCTTAAGTGTTTATTTACAGGGAGGGTAAGGATTAACGGGCTTCTGGCTTTCTGTGATTGTTCTTATTTGACAACCATCACAAATAATAGCAAAAACTTGATAAGACTTCTTTAATTGTTTCTGAGAACAAAATTTAGTATTCTTCATACCGAAAATGTGTTGCTAGGAACCATGCTGCCGACTGGGTGTCACATTCTTCACATTTTGCTTAAAATTTCAACCCTTTGTTATTCTCCAGGGAGACAAATGAAAGTAACCTTTTGTTGAAAGAGAAAGCTGATAGTTTACAAGGAAAACTTCTGCGAGCTGAGCAGAGGATTACAGAGTTAACAAGGGTTGAGATTGAAAATGAGGTGTGTGTACAATAGTAACCATGTATTACACCATACTTGTGAGCTTCTTGCATATGCTGTAACACCAGACTGTTTTGGACAAGATACATGTACTATTCTGGACCAGCCTGTGATATCTATATCAGTTCAGATGGCGAATAGCTGTACATAGTGGCAAAGGAAAAGTACATGCCATTTTCAGTGGCTGATAATATTACATTTAACACTTGTGCATTTTATCAAGTTTGCCTTGAAAAATGTGTCACATTATTTTTCTCTTGAATATGTGTTTATGTTTAAAATTAACAAGGTCATAACATTCAAGTTCCAGTAAACTTATGTTGCAAGTTATTTTTATTGGAAAAGTTTATGTGACTCTGTTGTGACATTCAGCATTCATTAAAAGGGCATAAATTTAATAAAAGGTTTACAATCTACCTCCCAAATAACACAAAATTGCACTGTGTTATGCACTGGAACATTTATACAGTACTAGTAAATGTAAGTAACAAGCTTGTGTTCTCCCAATCAGGAGCTGAAAAAGAAGATTCAAAAGTGGGAAACAGAAGACCTGTCAGGAACAAAGAGGCTCAGGTTTGTGTTATCAACCTTACTCTTTGTTGTAAAAGATTTGATTGATTGATTGATTGATTGATTGATTGATTGATTGATTGGCATAGACGATGTATGCGTAACTATTTTCTCTAAGAAATCTTTGGTACATTTATTAATTTTCTTTGAAACAGATCCCCAGCCCAACTTGCCCAGGATATCGCAAATCTTCAGAAGAGTCAAGTTGTTTTGCTGGAGACTCAAAATGAGCTGAAATCCGGGTAAGATATCAATAAGAACACAAACTGCCATAGATGAATCATCTCACCAGGGGGAGATACTTTATTCATTGGCATACAGCTGTACATGTGTACATAGTGTTGGGAATCGGCTGAGATTTCATAATCGATCATCAGAAATAACCGGATTGACCTAAACCATCGCTGATCGATTATAATCGGAAAATCCCTTTATAAGAATTCCCTTTATTTTTTCACTTCTGTGTAATTCAAAGTAATATTATTAATGACAATCATTTTGATTTCACATTAACATTGTTTTGTCAACCGGTTTTCTTCTTCGACAGATAATAACAATAATAAATTACATTAATTTAATATTTTTATTTTTGAATAATATTTTTTTTTACTTTCTGCGACAATCGATTGTAATTTTTTTTATCGTGTCACTTAAGGTTTTCTAGCAATGATCGATTATAATCGATGACTGGCACACCACTATGTGTACATGTATTTTTAATTAACATACAGCTGTACATGCTTTCATGAAAGGGGGATGTACCTGGGGCTAGCCCGATAGGGGGTATGTGCAGTACATGTATGTCCTAGTTGGAATCACCTGCATGCTGGTTTTTACTGAGGGAAGAAAAGAGAGAAACCTTTGGAGCAGGCTCGAGAACTGACACAGAGGCAACCCACTTTCTGTATGGCGTCACCTCCAGGATTTCGACCGCGGCCACATTGGTGGGAAGCAAGTGCTCTTACCTCTGCGTCTTTAAGAGGTTGCTCGTTGATATGTTTTTGTTTTTGTTTTGTTTTTCTGGAAACTGAAGGTGCATTTTTTTGGGACTTTTCCGGAATGAGAATAGATGGAATGGTCGGTTTACGCGTTTTTTCGGGATAGCAGAATGAACGGAATCAACACAATACGGTTTAACTCGGACTACACAGAAAACGCGTTTTGGGGGGATTATTTTGGCGGGAAAATCGTGCACGGCCGCCAAATGCCACTCTTTGTCGTGTCCAGACTATTCCGAGTGTTAGTTCTCAGGTCACCTCTGCAAGAACCATTCCGTTTTTTGAATATGCGTTTTTTTTTTTTGGAAAACCTTATTCCTATTATTCCGTTAATCCAAAACCGGAATAGGAATAGACAGAATAGTCCCAAAACAATGCACCTACCCCGAGATGAGTGGCTGTTTAACCATGTAAATGTTAATGATCACCATTTCATGTTGCGAAAGCGATTGTCAGTTGAGTGTCCAAAACAAAACCAAGGCAACAATATAGAGCCAACCACGTTCTGAAGAGAATCCACTCTTCGGCCAACCACAAATCGAAGTTATGAATGAATGTTGGTTCACCAGCCAATCGGAAAGCAAAGCACAGCAAGTAAAATGCAAGGGTCACAATTGGTTTTAGTTTTGTAACTCGTTGGTTGAAAAGTTTGTGGAAGTTTTTTGAATCCAGTTGCAAGCCAAAGTGATGCGTATTGCTTTCCACGCTCAGCTCAGGGTTCGTACGGGTCATGGAAAACCTGGAAAGTCATGGAATTTTAGTATTTCAGTTTCCAGGCCAGGAAAGTCATGGAATTTAATTATCGGTCATGGAAAGTCGTGGAAAATTATAGTTATGCGTGGTACGTAAATTATTGCAGTTGTCGAAGCAAGGACAAAGTAAAATACAGGCCAGTTATATGTCAGAAAATACCCCCAAACAAGGATGATTTTGACAATTTTCGAAAGTGACGGCTAAACTTTCGGTAATGGAAAACTGGTAAAAGTCATGGAAAAGGTCATGGAAATTTGAAAAGCTCTTAAGAGTACGAACCCTATCAGCTGAAAACCGCTCTATCAAAATGGATAAATGATTAAAAACTTTGTTTCTTCAGTGCACAGATTAATGAGAGAGCCTACCAAAGAGCGGCTGAGGAACTGGCAGCTGTCAAAAGGGAGTCGGTGGAACTTAAGGTGTCTTATCAGTCAAAAGAATAAATTAAATTTAATACTCCCACTACATTAACTTTCGGCAATGGTACAATCCACAGGAAACGAGCGATCGGCAGAGAGAACTGAATCAGAGACTCCAACGAAGGCTGTTTCTCGTCACAGCGGTAAGTCTCTAGTTCGTGCGTGTAGAAAGGCCGGGACTGGTGAGTAAACAGATCAACTAAAGGGCTCAATGAAGAAAATCCTTTAGTGAGTTTTGGGTCGGTGTTTTGTACCTCCTTCAGATCAGGGCTTTGCAGAGAACTGTCTCCAGTCATACATGTATGCTAAAATGCTAAAAAATAGTGGGCGGTAGAGGGAAAGCAAGTACAGTTTATTAAAAGGTACTTGTACAGTGTCAAGGATGGAAAAGACACATCACATTTTCTTTTATTTAATATTACGTGATCAACAGTAATCCAAACCAGTCACAACCGGTTATTAGCTTAGTGACCGCGTGACCTGTTGCAAGGGGAGAGGGGAGGGGGATTTTGCGTTTACATTCCATTCCCTCCATCTCTGCATGAGAACAGAGTCAGTTGGCAATCATTTATTGTTTATATCGGTTTGCCCATTTTCTCAAGGAGCGTGATGGTTGTCGCAGAATTCTGGACACTTATGATAACAGCTATTCGTCAAACTACGATCCTCAAATACATTCCAGGTTACAAGAGGTTAGTCAGTCACTTAGTCATTGGATACCTCTCTTCATTTTACCAGTCTAGGTACTTCAAAGATTTGAACTTGTGTCCTTCAAAACTAAAAATTCCAGGCCTTGAAAGTCCTTGAAAATTGCATTTGGTACCAGCTGGAAAGTCCTTGAAATTTGTTGCTCACGGCATCCAACCCAGGGCCCGGTTGTTCAAAAGCCGATTAACGCTAACCCTCGATTAAAACGGACGTTTTAATTTCACACTCAGAAAGTACTTTCAAAAAGTGGTTTTTGACTAAAGCGGAAGAAAAGTGTAAGTTAGAAGTGACAAGCAAAATTTTTTCCGGAAAATTTTTGTTGCTTGGTAAATAAACTGGAATCAAAGTTCACTCTAACCCAGGGTTAGCTTAATCGGGCTTTGAACAACTGGGCCCTGATTGTCAAGTAATACCACGAAAGAAGTAACGACACAAAATAGTAAAAAAAGACTAGTAAAAATCTATTCCATTTGTTTGATTTTGCACCGCGTTGGTTCCTTGAAAAATGAAAACGGTATCCTTTAAAGTCTTTGAAAAGTCCTTGAGTTTTTGACCCATAGGGTACGAACCCTGTCCTTAGGCTTTATCACATGGTTTGTTTTAGTTAAAGCCCAGCTCACATTTGTGCTGAGGTAGGCAGGCTAAACGGTGACTTTCTTTGTTATGACAGGCTGAAGCTCGCCTTAAAACATGCCACGATCACATAGAAAAACTGGAGGTCAGTTACTTTTTGCAGGATTCATTTGTTCTTACATAGTCTATTAACTATGGTTCTTATCATAATTTGTGGAATGTGGTTAGAGTTCTTTGTGGTTTTGTTTTCATCCAGGTTGAGTTGAACCAAAAGGCAGAAATTGCAAGTCAGGAGAGACTAAAGTGTAATAAGGTACATGCACAGGAATACTTTTGCAACCTGTTGCAGCAAATCATTGACAACAGCCTAGCCCGCGTAGCTGGCGGTTTTGTCCGAGCAAGCGAACAAGCGAGCGGCGAAGCCGCGAGGGGATGCAGCTTCGCCGCTTGCTTGTTCGTTCGCTCGGACAGAACCACCAGCTACGCATTCTAACAACAGCCTAAAGCCTTGTCCCAGCAAAGCAAGAGCCCCTGTGAATATGTTCCGTGAAAGTTGTATCCCGTTTGTTGCGTCCCTCTCGTGGGACACAGTTTCGCTTTAATGTCAACAAGAGAAGCTTTAAAGTGTAGGTTGTTGTTTACGCTAAAATAGGTGCAGTTTGGTTTTCCCTACGTTTCGCTCTCCAGAATTGCTTATAAACAAAGTTGTTGTCGCCAGAAAGCAGAATGGCCACAAGTTTAGCGTGGACAGACTAGCTAAGTACTCTGGAGAAGAAATTTACCATTAGCGCACAGATTTAGGGAAGAATAAATGCTACTGACTTCGCTTTCTTGGCACGTTCATAAATACAGAACTTATGTTAACGCTCTTCTTTTGCATTCATTTCAATTTACAGTTGGAAGTTGAAGTAAACGAGTTGCGGGATAAAGTCCCTTTGCAGGCTCCAGGGAAGGCTGATAACAGCCTGTTGAGGTTATGTTAAAAATCTGTTAGGGCTGATTTACACGGTACGACTTAGTTGCATGCGACAAGCTTACGACAGGCCTACGGCACGAATTGTTTCGTGTAAATCAAACCTACAACTCGCTTACGACTGTCGTGTACGTCACAAAAAATGTCGTAGGATTTTAAAAAATGTTTTAAAACTCTCCGACAATCGTAGTCTGTGCTCAATAGCGAAAGCTGTACGCGATTTTTTGCGTGACGCGAGCAGCGCGCGCAGACGAAGTCGCATACGACAGTTGTAAGCAACAGTTGTACCGTGTAAGTCGGCCCTCATTCAACCGAGATGCAATGCGCGTCTGGGAACAATTTTCATATATGAAAATTCCGCCATTTCATTTCGTAAAAATTTACACTGTTCTCGGGGCATTCATATTCTGAATTATCCATGATGATAACCCTTCTAAAACCAAATCAATGTAGGAGCTTCATGATGTTTTAACTGCTGTTTGATTGCGAACTCTTGCGCTCCCAAGCTCACCGCGCGAAATGGAGACGAAATCCACACGGATAATCAGCCAATCAGATTGCAACATTGAACAATGAGAGCTTTTCAAAACAAAAACAAACGATCGCAATGCCTGTCGGTTGAAGGTGGGCCTTTAGAACTCTACGACAGTCGTAAGCGCAGTCTGTGTTCAGTAGCGAGAGTTGTATGTGATTTTTTAGGTGGCAGCGCGCGCAGAAAAAAAAAAATCGCATACGACAGTTGTACCGTGTAAATCGGCCCTTAATTAGAGCGATCTTCAATTGAAAGTCGTGAGACCAAAACCAAAGTAATTGCAAAACCAATCAGCTCGCTGTGAAGGAAAACCAGCCAACCACAAATCGAAGCAATTTACGACTTGGTTTTACTAGCCAATCAGAACGCAAAGCAGCCAGTGCCAAGCGAGGGAAAACGAGAGTGACGAAGGCGCAATAGATCAGATACCACGCAGCTGTTTACAACCTCTAATTTCATTGGATCTGGTTAGGACGCAGCTCTATTGTTTTTAGGGTTAGGGTTCATTGTTTCTGTTGTTTTTTTGAATGCTTCTATTGTTTTCAGAGCCAATCGCGTGGGCTCTTGTAATAGCTGCGTACCGACCCCAATAGATCGTCTTCACGTCATCAAATTCTAAAATCAAAATCGCGAGGTTGTCCGAATTTTATATCGCCCACACCTTGAAGATAATCTCGAACTAAATCTTTTTACAAGTTTCCAGTGCCGTAGCATCTTTCGTTTTCAAAATACGGCATTTCCAATTTCCGAATTCTCACCTTGCGTGACAACAAGATAGTGGCTGTCTGGTTGAAAAAAAAAGGGCTCCCCTTATAATTTTCAACAATTAAACGTTTCAAGTCTTAGAAGATTGTGTTTATGCGTATGTATACCAGCTCACGAGTGAGAAGAAAACGTTTCATTGCAAAGTGAATTTCAGATGTTCTCGTTCATTTCCGGAGGCCATGTTTGTGTACAACCTCTGTACACAAAGATGGCGTCGCCATGCAAAGCTCTTATAAGTTGCGTGCAACGTTTCGGCAAATAACTAAAAAATGGTGTTTAAAAAAAAAAAACGTGAAAAAAAGTGACCTACTCCAGTGAGTGGGAATTAGATGCACATTCTTAAAGGTATTTGATCAGAAATGATTTGGATTACTGACTATAATGTGTTGTGTTCCATTTTCAGGACTGAGGTAGAAAAACTGAAAGCAGAAAATGCAAAGCTACAGGAGCAACTTGACATTTACGAACTCAGAAAAGAGCAAATGCACATGCAGGTATATCTACCGTGTGATCCTCGAGCGCGTGCGATAAATGGCGTCCTTCCATCCCTGGAAGGGCACTCATCAATGCACCTGCTCGAACTAGGCTTGACCGCTGGTGAGGCATGTATGTCTTGAGGTTAAGCTCGCTCAAATTTCTTTCCAGACGGATGTAGCAGTTTCCTATTGAGTTTCAAAAGTAATTACGTGATTGCTATGTTTCTCTGTGACTGGATAAAACACTTGCGCAATCTTTTCAACCAATCAGATGCAAAACTAGAACCCATTGCGACTCCGCCACTCTCCTTTTCCCGCGCTTGGCGCCGGCTACGTTTACATGCTTTGCATTTTGATTGGCCAGGAAAACAAAGTCGTCAATTACTTCATTTTGGTTGGCTGAAGGGTGGATTTTCTTCACCACGTGACTGGCTCTGCAATAACTTTGGTTTGGTTTTACTACGCCCAATCAAAAACTGCTCAAGGGATTCAATTTTGAGCGATTTATTTTCAGGGTTACCACGATCCAACCAAATCCAAGATTGTTCACCTGTCCATGAACCCTTCAACTATTGCTAGGCAACAACGGGGAGAAGACCTTGAGAAACTGAGGAAGGAAAATGAAATGTTGAGGAAACGACTGCAGGTCCTGGAGGAAGGAGGCTGTGGTGGACTTGGGGATCTCAGCCCGGCTGGAATCAGCAACCTTACCCCTGAAAATGCGCCGAGTGTCGTCAAACAAGTCGAGGGTTAGAGTTTGCTTTTAGGGTGTTTTCAAATAAAAAATGAGTGAAAAGGTGGGGGGTGGGATGGGGTGTCACGTGCTCTTTGAGGCTTGCTAACGTGTTTAATTTAACCCGTGTCTTAGGAAATCTAGACTCTACCAGACTTTGTGTCCTCGACCTATTAGACCGTAGGTTGAAGGGGGCCCAAATTCCCTTGTGAATTTGGAACCTAGGGGCTGCAGATTCGTATTGTCACGTGGAACGAGCATGAATTGGAGGCTCATGCGGGGACCGAAAAGATCCCCTCATTGGCCTCCATTTCATGCTCGTTCCAGTCCAACTGTGACATTACGAATCTGCAGCCAACAAGAGAATCCCAAGCCCCCTTCGCGGATTTGGGCCCCCTTCTTCTCCGCTTTCATATATTTTAAAGAAATGAGCAGTTCACTTGTAAAGGTATGATGAAGTTCTGTTCGCTTTATAGACTTCAAGGCACAACTCTCTTCAGCAGAGATGAAAAATCAGCGTCTGAAGGAGGTAAGGCAGTGTGTTTCACTTTAACACTTGAACGCGATCGTCTCAGTCGCACTCGTTACGATACGTTGTGAGACAATTTTTAAGCCCATCAAGGCCGAGCGGTTTTTGGTTCAATATTAAAAGCCATTTCAATTGGTTTTGCATTACTTTTCTTGTTGATTGGTCAAAGAAATCTCGCGCCATTCTCTCCACCAACTAGATGCAGAACCAAACTCTCTCGCCTGCTTTTTCCCGCGCTTTTCGGTCGTCGGCTACTCGTATAGTTCTGATTGGTTCATTTGAGTAGCTTTGTAGGTTCTGATTGGTTAGAGTTGTACTGCTCTTAAAGGGCGATGTTGCTGCTTTCTATGACCAGGTTTTTAAGAAGAAGATTCAAGAGTTTCGCGAGGCTTGTTACGCGTTAACAGGATACAAAATTGATGTAACGAGAGAGAATCAGTATCGATTGCAATCTATGTACGCTGAAAGATCAACAGATGATCTCGTCTTTGAGGTAAATGCTGCTTTTGAGCTCGATTCTGTTTCTGTTCGTCCCAGCGGCTGTTTTTGTGGTCTCGTGCGCCTGCTCTAGGCATTACTGCGAGCCGGCAACTTTTGCTAGGGAGAATAGGCCAGACCACTTCGTCCCCTAAACGTTGCGAAGAGTTTGTGGGTTCTTTAACGTCCCACGGAGTTCACTAGCAAGGGTTGCAAGACGGGGCCAGCCGGCCTACTATATGGTTTATCGTCCTTATCCGAGAAGACTACAAAGGCTAACCATTTGCAGGTGTCAATACAAAGGCTGGACTTTCTCCGCTGTTATTTTAAGACCCCAAGTGTTGGTATGGCCCGCGCCAAAGTCCTGTGCTCTCGTAGCTGCGTAAGACGACAATAACTGGTATGATTGGGCCCTTAATTTAGCGTTTACGGAATCCTTTCACGTTAAAGTAGTTCAACCCTATTAAATATTTCTTTTGAAGTAATTTAATTTTGTTTTCTTTGGTTATAGAGCAGTAACAAAGGCGAAATGATGCTGTTAGCCACAGACTTCTCCTCACAGTTAACAGATCAAATAGATACGTATCTGAACAGATTCAACTCTATCCCGGCATTCCTGAGCGGCATCACCCTCGAGCTCTTCAACCGACAAACGCAAACTATTGTTATAAACTGACAGCATAGAGGGTAATTGTGGTAGCTTGAACGGATGTGCCGTTTTGTCAGGTGCGTTGCCAAGAAGAATGGAGGCGGGAGAGCGAAGAAGGAGCTTTTGGAAACTGAAGGCCGTTTTTAAGATAATACCGAGTCCTAGTCATAACCATTATGATGTTTATTTGATATTTTGTACAAAGCTAGATTTTGTATTAGATGGGGATGTAAATAAATTTTTCATTTTATCCATGCAAGTGTTTCAATGCGGTTGTTTCAACAGCAATAAGGCTGCTCTGATGTGTATAAGAACAGCTTTATTGCCAGGACAATCAAGGAATGGAACCAATTACCTAGCTAATTTTTAGATCATGTTAATGTTGGTAGCTTTAAAGCTGCCCTGCGAGCTCATTTTGGAGCACCGGTGAGACATTGCTTGAACATACTCATCGCTGCGAGCACACCCTTGTCAGCATAAACACCGATATTTTTTCGATTCCTTTGAGTGATCGTTTGAGTCGTTAATTACCAAGAGTGCATATCGAACGGTGACGGTTTTCCTTAATGTATGCAGGCAAACCTTACATTCCATGTGACTTTATTCACGGGCGTAAAGCCGTTCAAATTTACGTACGGTACCTTCACGCAACACAGTTTCAAATCCACTGTGAGACACTCAAAGAGATTCTGTTGTGAAAATGTAGCCAATGTGTCTCCCAAGTGAACATATTTCAGTACCAGGCATTTGCTCATACGCAAAGGAAATAAAGAAAGGAAAACAATAAAAATGGAACCAGTAGCGATAGCTCTGGCCATTGAAGCCTAAGCGTTGTGTCCAGGACCATTCGACCAACGGATCGCTCACAGCAGCCCCAGCTTCTGCCTTCGCCGCCTTTCCTTGTCGATGCCCGATAGGCAGTTTGGAAGAGGAATATCTGGTCTGGACGCGACTGAGACTGGCATTTGGCGGCCGCGCACGATTTTGGCGCCAAAATAA